>OX439134.1:14865038-14920038 GCA_949318235.1 Ecdyonurus torrentis
TAGCTCTAGACTTTAAAGTTGAACACACATGATTTTTATTTTAAGGATTTTATTTTTTTCATTATTTTACACTGAGAAATTTTTTTTTCCAATTTTTGAGAAAAATAACAACCCTTGATTAATCTAAAAAAAAAACAAGTATGGGCTTAGTTTGTATAAATTTTAGTGTTTTAGTTAATGTTATATCCAAAAAAAGAAATATATGTAAAAAATAAAAAGAAATGCAGTTTTATTGTTTGTATTTGGAGCTTGAAAAAAACAACTCTTTTTTTCTTATTATTTGTTATTATTTTGTTAATCTTATACGTATATACATACCTTAGAAAGAAATTACATTGGAAAGTTGATGTTACCAGCGATAGAGAAAATCTTTATATATAATTTTATTTTAGATTCTTAAAACACTTGTGTCTATAATATCCTTGATTTAAAAATTTTTAACATCAAAAAAATTCAAAAATATTTCATATCAAATACAATCAAAAGCAGCAATAATATACAAAAATTACCAAATATTTTCATAATAACATTCTTTCATTTAATTTCAATACGCGAGTTTTTCTCATATACGAATAACCATACTAAATTAACCCAAGTCCAAGCACCAAAGCACATTAACCTAAAGTTTTTTTAATAATAAAATATATTATCACAATTGTATATTATGGTGCACCATGTAATAGGTAAAAATATTACCTTGATGTATTATCACTAAACGGAACCCTATAAGTAACAACAGTGTATAGTGTATATATAGAGTCTCAAAACAATAAATGATAGAAAATTAGGGGTCTCTGCGTATAATGCACGTAAGCTTTTTCCCGCACTTAGCATATAGCTGCACCAGTAAGCCCCATTGCTTGAGTTATAAAATATTGTGATACATAAGTAGACGAATCACGTACATATAGAACTTTAATGCTGTAATGATGCTATAAGGCTTTGGACAATTTTAAGCTCAATAAAATTACAACCAATTGCTATAATATTTCAGACGTATGAAGAAAACGTAATTTTTTCAGTGTATTTTTTTCAAATCATTACAATTATAATACTGAACTTCTAAGTATATAATTTGACTCATTAAATATATACAATACAAATTAAGAGAGAAATTTTGTTATTATATTGTATATTCTTTTAAAATTGTTAAGCGATTAAGTATTAAATTCACAATTTAAAATCATAATAAGTGTTTGAACCTTAAAATGAAAGTCTATGAACTTTTGTGGTTTTTAAATTTTGAATTTGATTATAATATTCTTTTAACGCTTTTCCTTTTAAGCCATATATCGTAGGTTCCCATGCATAATTAATTTTTAAACTATCAAATCATTCAAATTTTATGTAAACAAATCTGACAAATTTATGAAGAAAAAAAAAAAAAGAAAAAAAAAACTTTTGAATTATCACATAAATTATAAAGCCAAAAATGAGCGGTAGATTTTATGGAAAAGGAATTTCAGAATGCTTTTAAAATAAAAACAAAAATAAATATTTTACCTTAAAAAAAAAAAAAAAAGACGAAAATGTTTTTTTTTTACACAAGAAACTATATAAATGTTCATCAAATATATAATTTATTATATAAATCTATATTATATGAAGTTTATATGACTTCTTAAGTTGCAATATGAGGTTCACTATTATGAGTTTATATTATATGCAAAATATAATCATTTTATAAAGCGCGGCACATATCGAGTCAAGTACCAATAACCTTCAACCAAATTAACACTTATAGAGGACGTAGTAGCCATAGAATCACCATTTTATGATCTAAACACATCTCTTCGCATGCCTCTCTCTCTCTCTCTCTCTCTCTCTCTCTCAGTTGCTATATTTATATCAGACTATACAACTTCTCGTTCTCGTTCTAAAATTCCAATCGTCTTTTCACTTTTATTAAATTAATGCTATAAGATTTTTTTTCTCATATGAAATTCTTGATTTGATAATTTTAATTGGTATTCCTATAATTGAATCTTGTAAAAATATTTAATACTATATAAAACTGATATTTATTATTAATTTAAATTAAATATTTTTTAAAATATTTGATTTTTTTTTCATATATAATATATAGGAAAATTTTATTGTAATAAAATGGATATTAAATGTTCTTACTGGTCAATTATTAAATGGTCAATTAGTATTGGTACTAATTAAGATCATTTTCTTAATATAATACAGAATGTTACAATACTGCGTTGTAATTTAATAGAGCTACAAAATTGGAATAAACTTATTTGCCTGGAGAAACCATAGAAAACAATCAATAATATCAATGAAGTCACATAATAAATATTATATTTTTACATGTATTTTATTCAATTTCTCCTAAGAAATTATATAAAATCATTTTATAATTATTATTTAAAAAATAAAATAATAACAAAACTGTTAAAGGACTTCCATAACATGGAGACTTTAACTCTTGCAAAAGAACAAGTACCCCTATATAACAATTCTATTTTCCAAAAAAAAAAATAATAATAATACAAATTATTCATAGACTCTTGTATCTCAGACAGACGTTTATTCGTTGCCCTTTTTTAAATTTAAAAATTTGAATATTATAAATACATCGTCTACATACAAATTAAGTAACGATGGTTTAAAAAAGAAGTAAAACATAGACTGAAAAAGAATAACATTATATATATATATATATATATATATATATATATATATATATATATATATTAAACCTGTTTCTATGTTCAAACTATCAAGCATACATACATTACATATATATAAAAAATTGATGTATTATAGAATTAAAATGGAATTAAATTAATGTTTAAGAAAAAAAAATTATATACACTTAAAATGGTCATACACATATACGATATATTCTTATTTATTATTTTAAAAATCAGGTTTGAAAAAAATCTTATTTATATTTTACGTTAACTTATTAAACATTCAAGTCCATATTCACGATTTTGTAAACGTAAAAAAAAAAAAAAAAAAAAAAAAAAAAGCGCTAAAAAGGGTTTTAAATTTTAAATATAATAATTCATTGCAATAATGTTGAAATTTTGTATTTGTAATTAAAAAGAAAAGTTGAAATATATTTTTAAATCAATATAAATTTTGATTAACTATATACTTGATTATTTATTTTTCTTTAAAAATATATTAATAAAACTGAATTGTTATTTGGTTTTACTTTAAAATTTTATTTATTTTGTATGTATATTTTTATTTCATTTTTATAAGCTAAAAATCTCCGGTCAAAATAAAATAATAATTCTGATTTTTCCCTGCTGTATTGGCAGTGCAGTGTAAACGATGCACGCATTTTTAGTTTATAGTATAGTAGATATATTTTGATATTTTTTCTTTTTTGGTAAGAGTTATAGATTTTTTTTAATTTTTTTTTAAAAAAGAAATAGATTGATTTAAAAATTACTACATAATACAGTATTATATACAAGATTTAAAAGAATTCACAGAATTTTATCTTGCTGCTGCATAAAGAAAAAAGTAAAAAATCGCAGAAAATTTAAATAAAATATCCAGTTTTTCATTATATAACAAAATCTCAGACGAAGACAAAAAAAAAAAAAAATCCAATGAAAGAACTATATATAGTTAAAAGAGACACGTTAATTATATACACAGAGATGGTACTTAAAAACATTCTCAACACGACCATATTTGTAACTTGAAGACATACATATCATCTAGAGCACGTGCATGATGAATAATCCCCTAATTATACTTGTATCCAACCCTTGAAAACTCACCAATTTAGTAAATGTCATAAAATATAATATTTAAAATTCACTCATGGTAGTTTACATGTACTTAGAGTTTAGTATAATGATCTCTAAATGAAATGAATAACCACGTATTAAAAACTTATACTTGTAACCTAAATACAAAGAACTACTGAGGGTTATTTAAAGGGTTTGTATTGATATTATTTTTAGTAATGGAATTCAAAACACATTATTAATTTATACTATGTGATACTAATGATGATGGGACATAAAATCTATATTTTATTAGGTTTATTCTATTTTATATAGAAAATTCTTGTATGCCGTATTAACAAACTAAAAATAATTATTATATATAATAACTAATAACACGTGTATTATACAAAAATTGCATCGTAGTTAATTTGTAATTTTATTATTGTAAAACTGAAATTTGATCTAATAAATTTACTTTTCTCTTTGTTAAAAATTATTTTTTGTTAAAAATTATTTTCAGTTTTAGATAAATTAATACCTTTATTGTTATTTACTAAAAATTATATTTTCATTTAAAAATGCTCATGATAAGCATTTCATGTTATTTTTGAGCATCTGTGCCTATTATAAATATTAGGGAGCTGGGACTGAAATTTCATAAACTACTTAAGTTTTGATTAAAAGATTTTGATATGTTTGATGAATTTTATATCATTTCATTTGTGCAAAGATCTAAAAAGTTCGAGATGTTTGCGACTTAATTGTATATTATCGCATTGACAAAAAATAAAAATATATTAATGTACTCTATTTGAGTAACCTTTATTAATGACAACATAATTTCTGCGATATTGAATAATAACTATGCTGCATAGTAAAACAAAAATATGTTACACAATAACTATTTATGTATAATTCTAAAACTGTAACATTTATGCCATTTGATCTAAACACAGCATAAATTACGTAATTTCTTTCATCGCACGAGGGAAATATATGCAATTTCATGCCAAAATGATTGAACTGTCATTTTTATAGAGGTAAATTTTAGAAATTAATCATAAATTAACAAGTATAATAATTTATCAGTCTTAAATAGAAGAAGGAAAAAAAACTCTATTTTTTTAAAAACTATAAAATTAAGTTTATTAATCCCTAAAAAAAATTATACACTTTATAATATATAGTTCTGGCCCCTATAGCTATATTATCGTATATAAATAATAAGAATATTGAACTGTATAAAAAAATATTATTGTATATACAATTTTTTTTATTTCATTATAAAAATATCCTGGAGACCAATATTATTCTTATTTTTTAAATAAATGCCTTTTTCCATAAAAGGCACAAATAAAAAATTGTAATGTCAATAAGTGTACACGTTTTAATCTATAAATATAATTATTTAAATAAAATTGAACAGATAGCAAGAAAGAGGAGTCAAAAAGAGAGAAAAAAATCATGCAAACATATGATTTAAAAATACAATAACATATAAAAAAATCTACTTCTACCTAAAGTATTTGACCACAAAATTACTACTCGTCATAAAATTTTAAACGAGCAGCAATATAAACGCAATAAAAAAAAGAAGCCAAAAAAACTTCTATAACCTTGACCATCATGATTTCTGAAAGCGAAAATTCACCTTGTTTTTTTTTTCCATACAAAACTATATAATATTTACCGTTATTATTTTTTCAATAACGCAATACTTTATAATTTTTGTATATATATATTTCAAAAAGGGGTTTCTTTAAATGTACTTTTTCAAAAGAAAAGGATGACCTTTCAAAAAAAAAAAATGTAACAATGTCAAACAAAAATTCACGTAGTTCACGTATTTTTTTTGACATATTTATGACTTTTGACTGACCCTTTCTTTTATATCTTCTTGTTTGCAAAAATCAAGCGTAAAGCACAAGAGTTTCTTTGTTTAACTTTGTTTACCTCTTTTATATGATTTTCTTATATACATATAAGACTAAATTCTTATATAAACTACCCTCAAAGGTTTTATGGTACATAACGGGGTTTTGATATATATATATTTTTCTTCAATGTTTACAAATTTTGAGAGCAATTTTGTCAGTTTCAATTCAAGTTCTTACTTGAGTGCAAGGTTTAAGATTTACTCTGAAGAAGTTTTAGTATTTACTTTTATAATATTTAATTTACTATACTATATATTTAAATTATTTATATACAATTTTGTAGGGTAAAAATTTGAGTTAGAAATTGGCGATATATCATCACTGGTGAGTACATAAATTTATAAGAAGTTTTGTGTAACTGCTGTTTGTTTATAAACAGAAAAAAAAATGCTTAATTTAAATTGTATAGGAAATTTATAAGTAAAACATTCTTTTGTATAACTTTAAATGTTTTAAGGCAGAGAATTTTATGAAGATATTCAAAGTGAATGAAGATTTTGTTATGTGGTTTATAGAATACCATAGATTTTAGAAACGAAAACTACATATTTATATTATATATATAAGCATAATGTAATGTTAGAATTTAATAGAATTTATTTTCAAAAAAAAAAAAAAAAAAATCATATATACTTATTATTAGATTAGTGGAACTATAAACAGATTTAATCACGTTAATTTAACCAATTTAATTTATAGAAATGTGAAACATTTTGTTTTAATGCGGAAGACTATATAATTACACGAGATTATTTTTACTCAATTCTGATAAAACATTGGAAACTTGTAATATTTTGAGGAAGCAGAGCAATTTTTAGAACTTTTTGTCCTGCATGTTAAGTATTTTTAACTCATAATAATAGTAATCAAATTATTGAAAGGGATGTCAGTTAAAAAAAAATTAAAATATTCTGCTGTTGCATTGGCTTTGATTCACCAAAAGTAAAAAAAAAAAAAAAAAAAAAAAAAAAGTATATCTTTAAATACATTTTTTAACAATTTGAAAAAAGAAATTAAAATATTTTTCTTCTTCTAATAATTAAGACATATGATATTCAAATAAATAGTTACAATAAAAATTTATTAATAACATAAAACAAAAAATGTTATATAAATTAAAAACACAAAAAACATGAATTCAAAAACAGAATATATATTATCTAGTTTTAAAAGATGCTTAAAAACTATAATTCTATCGTCAAATTAAAATTTATTTGTTGACTTTTGTATTTTATAGTCGTTTTGCATGAGTTGAAAATATAAATTATACCTTTTACAAATTTTTTGGGTACTTGAGTTATTATTTTGTTTGTGACATTTTTATTTTTTTATTTTTTTAAGTTTAAAAAATGACTTGTTTTATTTACTGTTTCAAACCACTTAATTAAATATTAAAAGAAAGAACTTATTGAAGACACGAAGCTAATATATTTTAACTGAAAATAGAAAAGTGTTTGATGCACATTTAATTTTCCTTAATGTATTTGTTCTCCAATAATCTAAAGCTCGTAAAACGATCCTAATAAATACTTTGCACTTTTAAAAGAAAACGTATAATAATATAATATATATCTGGAAGAAATCAGATACCTGAAATGTATTTTAAAAGGACCCTGAGACTTGACAATTTTGGCGCAATTTCAAAAGTGATTCTAGATTAAATAAGTTTTAATTAATAATTTTATAGATGTATTTAATACATTAAATTAGGAATTTTTAATTATTTTCTGATGTGGTTTGTAATGCGGCTTTCTTTTAGAAGACCAATAATATTTCTGATTTTCATTTTCTGCAAATTGTTTAGTATAATAATGTTTTTATCCACTGTTTTTACAAATATACTTATTTTTATTGTTGCTATTTTTAAATAATTTGGTTTATTGATATATTGAAAATAGACCAATGAAGAAAACAAACTAATAATTCAAATCATATCAACTTATTGCATAGGGAAAAAAAAGTAAAATATAATTTGTTGTTTACCTTTGTTTATATATGAGTTATTTTATTAGAAAAACAAGGGACATTATATTGACTTATTACTGCATTTTTTTTATACGTATATAGCTTCTTATATTAAATCAATTTAAATATCTTGCAGCCTCACTTATTCCCTTAAATTATAGTTTAAATTTTTACTTTCTTTTTTATATAAAGTACCTTGCAAATTTTTCTCTTTTTTTTATTATTATTATACCTTACACTATAGTAATATTTTTATCTTTATATTCAAATTCACGAACCTATATTATATTAAATATAATAATAGTAATAGCAGTTTATATTAAAAACTATATGACGTGATCATATACATTGTGTATATAATTTCATTGATAAAATTTTTACTCGAGTATATTTTTGTATGAATGAAATCTATTTTAATTCATTATATATTTGATAATTTATGATAATTGCTTACTTTTCATTCATATTGTACATCCATCTAACTTGGCATTGAAATCAAAATTTTGTTTTGTTATTATACTATTGTTTAGTTATATATATATAGCACTTTCATTGTCAATGTCATAATATATTGTTGTTAAGTTATTGTGATTATTTCCTATTGAAATATTATCACGTAAATATAAATTAAAATTATCATAGTATTTTTAGATATTTTTGTGCAATAACTTTATTTGTTAATTTTTAACATTTTTACTCACATTTTTTTTCTATACTTTATATAAAAAAACATTTTGTATCTCTTATAGTCCTATATTATATTAAAATATTCAATAACTTCATTATTTCAACTGCGTATCCTTACAGAAGTTTTCACTATTCTAATTATAAAACATTTTAATAGCAGTTCCTTAATTTTACATTTAAGAGACAAGCTTATAGGAAAATAACAACAACAAAAATTCAATGCAATGCTGCAATGCCATGTTATATTGCAACGCATTGCAACACATCAAGCGTACATACTTTTTTTTTTTTTTTTTTTTTTTCAATTTCACCATAATAAAATGAACCAGAATAAAAAAAATCAATGAATTGAAAATCAATATAAAAGCCACATGATTCTCAATATATTATCACATTTCTATAAATGATCGTTATTTTCCTTTATATAAGTGCAATTCTATATAATATATATATATATATATATATCCTATATAAGCAAGTCATTTTTACGTCCATTTTCTAACCAAAAAATATCTCCAATAATAATAATACAATCTTTGCAAAGAAATATTATCCATTCCCCCTTGCTTTTCAATTGTGTATGTTACATACAGTATTTCCAAGGAGAGGGGTGTGTGTTAAAGATATATAATACAATAAAAAGTAACCTATACAAAAGAAAGTTATTATAATAAAAATCGATTAATCGATTTAATTTTTATATTATATTTGATTATAGTTTTATCGATATAAAAAAATCTTTTGAATAACATGCAGTAAGCCTTGTAGATAAATCAAAGAAAGAGAGGACGTTATACGTGTTGAGAATAATAAAATTACTATAGCGCGTATACAAAATATTGATTAATTTCATCTGCTTTATACTGTATTGTTAAAGAATTTATATATATATAGTAAAATAAAAAAATTAGACGCCTCATTAAATTTTACAGTTTTATGATTTTATAATGTTTCATTATTTTTAATTTTATTGACAATTTACAATGTTAAGAGTCATAAATTTTTTCTGGTTCATTTTATATATATTTTTATAACTGCAATAAAGTATATTATATAATAATTTTTTACTGTCAAAATAATAATTTTTTTTCTTGTTTTTGATCATATAATTCAATTTTTAACTTTAATTTTTAACAAAGATACTTTATTTTTGGATGCAAATTTGTGGTAAATATTTCTAATAAAAATATAAAATTAACAGAATTTAATTAGTAACATATTAAATTGAAGTATATGGCATAGATTATGCTGTATTAAACAAGTTGAGCTGAAAATGAGCTATAAAAATTATTATTACGATTTTTTTTTTGTCTGTGTGGGCAATATGTATGCACTCTTTGAAGATACTTTACGTGAAGAGGTGCATGGGGAGAGCTATATAAGACCCCCTATAAATTAGAATAATGTAGTATATTATTATTAATATATAGTTTGAATGAACCATGTTTTAGATTTTTTTTTTTTTTTTTTTTTTTTTTTTAATCCTGAATCGACATGGTCAAAAATATGATGGTATTTATATGGATAGACATATATAACACTTTTATATTTTATATAATCTATAGAAAATTTTAATAATTTTTTTATTAAAATTACCCCCATTATCACATAGTGTTTAATATTGTAAATTTAAACAAATGAAATAAAAAAATATGTCAAATATCTAAAAATTTAAATTCTTTAATCAGTGTTGCGATTGTTGAAATATCATAACAGTCACTGACCCGCCCCTTAAAATATAATGAGTATTGAAAAAAAGTGGAACATTTTGTTTATATCAAATTATTTTAAAATTAGTTAAATTATACTTTAAAATTCTAAATATATATAATAACTATTAGATTAAATATTAAATAAATTAAAATTGATCATGTTTCATGCTTAAAGAAAAAAAAATTATCTTCAATAACTTTCATTTTTAGCTTGTTTTTTTTAATTTTATTTTTATAAAATAGGAAAAGAAAAAAAAAGTTTAATAATTTTCTGCTTGAAAGACCATTATAATTGATTATATTTTTATTGATTATATTTAATAGGCTCAATAAAAAAAATATGTCTACAAAGAATAATTTTTATGTGTCTAATTCAAGTTTAATTTATTGATTAAATCTACATAAAAAAACAACATCCAACTTGTTTATTATTATTATTTTTGCAATGATTGATCTTTGCAAAATCATACACCTGTTTATATAATTTGCATTACGGTGGACAAGTTATAAATTTTTACCCTCAAGGTCTTAAAAAAAAAAAATTACGAAAAAAACTAAAGCTTTTAATTTTTTTTTAAATATAAAAGTAATGTTTAATTGCAAATAAAATTTTGATAAATATCGTCCATACATATAAAAATGTCTAATTAATGCAATGACTATGAAAGGTGTAAAAAAAAGTTAAACATACTTTATATACAAATTACGATAAATATATATATGATTATTATTTTTGATAATTCTTTTTAAAGTCAATTACAATTAATCTATCAATATTTGTAGTTTTATGTTTTGTTTATTGCATAGAAAAAGAGAGAGGATTTTTATATTTCTGCTACTGTATTTTTTTTTTTTTAAAGATAAAAATATATAAACGTAAAAAAAAGGTAAAATTTATTAGGCAATTTTATACTTTGGATATAATGGCAAATTTTGTTTAAGTTATATTTATCCTGACTTTATATGAACATTTTCTTTGACTTAAAGTATAAGTTAAACACATTCATAAACTGCTCACTTACGTATTATTATTATATATGATATACCACAACTTTTCATATTTAAAAATAATACTTTTTTTTATATATTTAAGTATACTTTATATTCTAAATATTGCCCTTTTTTTTAAAGCATAAAATAATGCATTTTTATATCATATTTAAAAAAGTATTTTTACGCCGAGATTTTTGGGTCAGTGATTTTTTTTATAAAGCAAATTCAACACACTCCTGTTTAGTTCTTTTAAACTTTATTGAAATAATAATATTATAATTATTGTCATTAATTTCTATAATTATAATAAACCTTTTTTTTAATAGCATTAAGGTATTTTGACATTTCAAATTGCAAAAATTGCAAAACATACTTTTTCCATTAAATTAAAACTCTTTTGTACTGCATAATTTATATTTAAAACTCACTGTGAACAGGACCTTAGTCGGAAAAAATTGTAACATATACATTTTGAAACTTATTCAAAAACCTTAATGCCATGGTTTTACAATTATTTAATATTTACAGATTATATAACGATCAAATTTTTTTTGCAATATTTAATGTTTATTTTAATAATAATAAACATAGAAAAATAAGTGAATTTAAAATCCATTAGTTTCTATACCACTTCTTTGTGTTGCATTAGAAAATTGCAATAATCTTATATGTGTTGCAACGTATAGAAAAAAAGTCTTCTTATATATATTATGTGTATATATATATATATATATATATATATATATATATATATATATATATATATATATATATATATATATATATATATATATATGAAATGATGCGACCATTTATATATTATATAAGAAATAAAAAAGCTTTGTGTTAAAGTGTTTTTGTAATCTAGCAAGATTTTCCAAAAGAATGTTCTTGTGTGCTGGCTGGGTTGTATAAAATATTTCCAGTGTAATATAATAATAAATGGTGTTGAAAATGGTCCTTTTTATTCTTCTGGTGCTCATGAAAAAAATATCGAGCAATGAGGAGAGAGAGAGAGAGAGAGAGAGAGAGAGAGAGAGAGAGAGAGAGAGAGAGAGAGAGAGAGAGAGAGAGAGAGAGAGAGAGAGAGAGAGAGAGAGAGAGAGAGAGAGAGAGAGAGAGAGAGAGAAAAGACAATGTTACACAAAAACTCCCCAGACGCGTTTTTGACGACTTTAGGATTTCTTGCTTTTTTTTTTTTTTTTTTTTTTTTTCTTGCAGCAATAAGAAAGAGACTCTAAAAACCTTCACAATCCAAATATAGTGCGATCAACAATACTTTTATTCTTGAATTATTTCATTTTATATACCTTTTATAGTGATATAGTATTATCATTGTGTTATTGTTCTTTTTGTTTAAAATGGCTTTATTTAGAAATTAAAACATTAAATATAATACATTGTATAAGAAATGTTAAAATAATTATAAATATTTTTATCGTTAATGTTTTACTTATATCATTAAAACATTTCGAAACTAAATTTATTAAATCGTCTCAAACTTCAAATCTAGAGGTATAATATAGGTAAGGGATACTTATATACATATATCAATATTCATGTCCTTTTTAGCAATTCGAATATTTGCTTTATATAGCTTTTGTATGAGTACGAGAATATTTTAATAAGATATAGTCTTTTGGTAAATTTATATACATTTTAAAAACTATTACTTAATGGGGGAAATTTTCCATCAAAATAATAGTCTCTCATTACTTTGCTATTATTGAAAATATTAAAAATATGCGAATTATAATTTTTATTATTAAATAAAGCACATGCAAATCAGTTTTAAATTTAGAAAAAAAAATGTAGAAACAATTGTAATTACAGAAAGATGCTTCATAGAATAAATAATTTATGTTCCAAACTGTAAACTTTCGTATACAGAGTACGCAAATATGAATAAAAGTTCTATAACAACAATATAAGTTTTGAAAATAATACCCCCTCTCTCTTTTGATATAATATTGATTTAGTTATTATTATAATTTACATATAAAGTATATTTATGTCTTATTTCTTATTTAATATATATATTTTCCTTTTCAAGTTAAGCAACAGCTGGACAAGAATAAAATGTAAAATATATTTTTTAAATGATTTTTTAATATCGTAAAATTATTTTTTTTTCACACTTAGAAAGAGGGCGTTTAAATAATAAATCAAGCCTACATTTTTTTTAATTCTGTATCAGTCGTATTTTTTGTTGCAATGCATGCATGCAGGAGAGAGAGAGAGAGAGAGAGAGAGAGAGAGAGAGAGAGAGAGAGAGAGAGAGAGAGAGAGAGAGAGAGAGAGAAAATCTAGATTAGTTACGAATGTTGCACTATAACTTATAACAAAACATAATTTTACGTAAGTTTATTACAAAAAGCCACGCTGATGTTTTTAACTGTGTTACAGAATCAGTTATGCGTTATGTATAACTTCTTTTTTTTTTTTTTTTTGGTATGGTATGATGGAATTGTTTTATGCTTTTTATAATTTAGTTAATTTTATATCAAATAAGAGAAGCACTTTTTTTTTTACCTCAAACACATTTAAAAATTTTACATAAAAATAAAATAATTAATCATTCGTAAAGTCAAAATATAGCTGGATTTAGTGACAATTTCAAAAGTTTTTTATTTTTATTTTTTTTAAACTAACGTAAGAAAAATTTATCAAGTAAACAATAGAGCAAATAGAAAACTACTATCTATTTTTATTATAACTGTACTATTTTATCGTTTTTCATAAACAAACAAAACAAAATCAAAATAAAGATATATTTTCTATCACTCTATTGTCTCTCTTACTTCTTTCTTTTCTGTTTTTCATCTCATCATCTCATCTCTCCTCTCCAATCTTCTAAATCGATAAACATCAAATTACCATTTAGCAATGTAAACATGTACTTTTTGAAGCTAAAATGCATAAAATCGATTTCTAAAAGTACTTTTACAATATAATAAAAGCACTTCTTTTTTTTTATCTTAAATATATCAACACTCTATAATATAATACTCTCAAATTAAAAATAAATAACAATTTAGAAGTGTGACATCGTAAATTAAGAAGGGAGTTGGTTTGGATTGGGGGGGGGGGGGTAACGGGGGTTAGGGGGTTGATGTATGTTGGAAGTAGATTCGTTTTTCTTGTCTCACCTGCGCCCGCCCTGCGCCTATAGTATACGATCCCCTAGGACATCTAGTAAATTGCTTTCCTTTCACCCTCTCTCTCTCTCTCTCTCTCTCTCTCTCTCTCTCTCTCTCTCTATTTCAGAGCAAGCCATCTTAATTTTCAAACCCTCTATGCATCACGTAAACTCAAATCATAAATATTGGAACCCTCTTCAAATATATGAGATATGTCTTAATATAATGTTTTAGTTTAAATTATTATTTTTTTCTTATATTTATAAATAAAAGTAAATATAATAACTTTTCGAAATTTATTATATAGAAAAGTAAGTAATGAAAAAAATCAGAATTTTAAGAATTAAATAAAAAGAAATACATTATACATAATAGATAAAATTTTGATATATACATACAAAAAAAAAAAAAAAAAAAAAAAAAAAAAAAAAAAAAAAAAAAAGCAACATTTTTTTAAATTAAAAGATTGTTGCTTTAATGTTCTAATATTTCAAAGTATAGATCCATGTAAACATCTAGTTTTTCTCCGTAACAATTTATAATTCGTTTAAATAATTTTGTTGAATAAAAAGGTATAAGATTGACTCTGATGCACTTCATATAAAAAAAACTGTAATTTTTATAGTGTAAAAAGGTTTTTTGAAAGACTTTCAAGACAAAGTTAGTATACTTATATTTAAAAGCATTAAGACACAAATAAATAAATCTTATTATATAAAATATGTTTTTAATACGGGCACTTATATATATTTATATACGGGTTTTATAAAATACGAATACCATTTTATATTTCTCACTGGCAAAAAGTAAAAAAAAAAAAAAAAAAGTAAGAAGAAGAAGAAGAAAAAAAGTCAACGTCGACGGGGCGTTTTTGTATGTACTCCTACATTTTTACTAACTTTAAAGCTTATCACAAAAAAAGCAGCTTAAAAAGAAACAAGCTTATACAATCCCGTATATAAAAAAAAAACACGTCGCGACGTTCATAATATAATCAAAAACAATAAAATTTACATTATTTTATAGTTGAAATTTATATAATATAAAGTATAAAAATGTGCTTTATTGACAATAATTCTAAATTATAATATAGATATTCTTTTTATTTCAAGCTCGCGAGTATAGTCACGATTCATGCTGAGTTTTTTTTTTTTTTTTTTTTTTTTTTTGAAATTTATTACAAGCTTTATCATACGTCATTTGAAAAGGAAGAAAAAAAAAAGTCGCACAGCTTGAATATTTTTAAGTTGACTAGTAGTGGTGCCTACACAAAATTTACATGTTTTCGTATTGGATAATTGTAAAAGTGTTTATAATGGTGGTTTTTTAACACAGCATGAATTTTTACTACTAATGGTGAACAAAATGACAAAAAGCTTTTTTTGAATTAAGAAATATATTTTATATAAAGGTGTTCCATTAAAATTTTTACTTTTTGTTATCTAATTTTGTTTAATTTATATTTAAATATACTTAAGAATTAAGATATTATGTAAAAAAATTATATTGGAAGTGCTCTAAAACTCTAAGTACTCTAAAACATAGAAAAAATAAAAATGCGCATGCTATTCTTATGCGCGATATTTCTTAGTGCTGCGCAGGTTGCATATCTCTTAGGATATAATCATGGGGAAATGAATGATACAGATAATAAGTTTTTTCGAGTATTCTGCAGAATTTAGTGATATATTATTTCTTATCGTAGTAAACAGTAATATAAAGAAACTTTTTAGAGGACAAAAGAATAAATACGAGAGTTGCAGTTCTACTTTCAAGTGTTAGCCACTAAGATAATGAAAAGTAAAGTTTTTTAATATTCTACTTTTGGAATTATATTATAGAAATTAAATAAATTTCACGAACTTCTGAGTTTTCAATTTATATTTCATAATTGATGAAATGCATTAAAATTTTTTCATTGTTGAAAAGTTAGTACTGAAGTCGTTAATGCTTTTCTTAAACGGAGAAAAATAAATTTGAACACAACAGTTGACTATAACAAAATGCAAGATCTACGTTAAACTCAAAAACATATTTTACAACTTTTATTTTATTCAATCCAATGACTTATTATAAAACTAATAAATTTCCTTAATTCGTAGAAATTAAAAAGGATCTTATAAAATATATTTAAATTTTTAATGTATAGTAAAAAATATCAAAACCTTCTATAAAGCATAGATTTTAATATGAAATAGCCATAGCCAAATTGAATATTGAAGCATTTAAAATTTCAAAACTAAAATTGGATCTTATTTATTATTATCAAAATCTGTATGCTATAACATACAGTAGTAGGATATATATAATAAAATATTTTAAATTAAAATAATTTATATTCATATATTAAATTAGAATTCCTTTTCTTTATAAATAATAATATACAAAAGCATATCAACAATAGTGGGTAGGTAAAGTTTATTATAAAAGCAAAAAAAAAAAAAAAAAAAAAAATACATGGACTTGTTAAAGTAGACACTTTGAATGTTTATGTTGTTGTTATTATGAGGAGAGAGAGCAAGAGAGAAAGAGAGAGAGGATTGGGGCGTAAAATAATAATATATAAAAAAAAGTTCTTTACTGAAATAAGATCCTATGAACAACCTACATGTTACACCATCAAATACATTTTCTTAAAGTCATTATAAATCTTATTTTAAATACAATTTATTTATATTTTATATATATATATATATATATATATTATATACAAGTATACACTAATAAATAAATAATTTAAATTTATTTTAATAAAATTGAATAGAGTTAATTACTATTATACTTTGTTTGGTAAATTTATGATTGATTTGAATTTAAATAATTTAAACTTTTTTTTTTCAGAGATGGAATTTTAAGTTGTGATTTGAAATATGATAGTAAAAAAAATATATGTATTGTGAATATTTTTGCATACATTTTGTAAACTATTAATTTGTACTGTTAAAAGAAATTAAATTCAGAAATTTGTTACTTTATAGTTATACGAGTACTATAAATCATTAAAGAAAAATATTGAAATTCTATATAAAAGAGCTCAATTTTCATTTATTTTTTTGGGAAGTTTGTTGGAGAGCAGAACGTTAAATTTGCTCCAATCAGCGGTTAAAAATCGCGTTGTAAATTCTCACATAGATCAGAGAGTAAATAGCGTTAACTTTTTCATTGAAATATTTGGTAACTTTAAGTTACTGAAATATGGAGGCAACTTTGGTAAATCCTACAACTTTCTACAGTATAGTAACATATGAAGCAAAAGATTTTGCAGTGCATGGGAAAAATAAATCGTGTACTTTATGCTGCATTGCATATTTACTATATATTGTAAAGTACAGCACAATTTTTGCTATTTTGGAATAACTAAAGTAATTATTTTATGCGGAACATATTATGCTAAAATCGCTATAAAATATAGCATAAAATTTCTGTTGTTATGCATAAATGTAGCTGCCTTGAGCTTATATAGTAAAAATTTGAATTTTTTTGGTCTGTGAACTTTACTGAACATACGTATAGAGTAACTTGCACGATGGTTTTAAAGTTATATTAGAAATAGTAAATAAAATTGTTAACTATGTTTTATTACATTATGTAAAATAGTAAATATAAAGTACTTTTGCATATGGAAATCAAAATTGTGTGGTGTCTAAATTTAGATAATTATAAGTGCGATTCTAAAGTCGTAGATGATCTAAGTGCTTTAATAATCCGTAGTCAAAATAACCCAAATTTAGGCATGGTATACACATTTGAATTTCATATTCAAAAGATCTTTATTTTATACAAATTTTAAACAGATTTCACATGCTTGCATTTATATATAGTAAAATTATGTAATGCAAAAATGTTAAAATATATGTTCATTTTCAATAAGCATTGCATTTTTTTTTTTAATTTTTTTACAAACTCCATATACCATGAAAATAAAAGCAAAAATAAAAATAATATGAAATGACCTAAATTTCAAGTAAAAAAATGTATAAAACATTTGCAAACAGGGTAAAAAAAGTTACGATACTAAAAACGCCCGTCATACAAATAAATTTAGCTCCAACGTATGTACATAAAATAATCACATCGATGAAAAGACTGTATACAAAAAATTATTTTTAAATTTAAATATTATTGATTTAAAAGTTACAAAAAAAAAAAAAAGATAATATTTTCCTGTCTGTCTCTGTCCCTCTAAAAAAAGATAATATTTTTCCTCTCTCTCTCTCTCTCTCTCTCTCTCTCTCTCTCTCTCTCTCTCTCTCTCTCTCTCTATGTCTGTACTGAGTGTGAGCTGAGTTTTTTATTAAATTTACGATGACATATTTATGGTATAAAATTGATTTACAGAAACAGTAAATCACGGCAGTTTTAAAAATCGTGAGCCTCAGAACTTGATGCGTGTATGCTGCAGTCAGCTATAGCGCTCCACGCCGCGTGTGGCAAACACCAAAGGTCAAAGGTCACAAACGTGTTGGTAAGTAGCTTCAACATGCAACTGCATAATCAATACTTTTGACTTTTACTATACTAATTATTTCCCTGCTGTGGTTTTTCTATATATTATTAAAATAATTATGCAGTATATTATATTAATTTGGTAGCAACCAGTGCTATTTATTAAAAAGAGCTGTTCTGCTAGAAAAAAAAAATCCCCATTTTTTTTTTTTTTTTTTTTTTTTTTTTTTTTTTTTAATTTATAATAGGTTGATTTTTATGGGAAATTTATGTTTCTTATATAACATTATTTTTTGTTATAGTTAACTTCAAGATATATTATATGTTTGAAAATTCTTCTCTTTTTTTTATAAAATAATGTGTATTACAGGTGCGCATGATAAAAATTCTTAAAACACGTAAAAAGGTGTTTAGTATGTCCTTCATTTTGCCAGAATTAGCGTATTATATAGTTTAAAAAAAATGCTAAATGGATTAAAGTAATAATATTCTTAATTATAATTTATGGTAATATTAATGGTATTAAATTAGTTTTTTTTTCATCAAAACATACTATTACTGCTGATTAAGGTTTAATTTTTATCTAGTATGGACTTTTTATAATTCTATACATGTTTTTTTTTTATGTTTTTTTAATGATGCATCATATTTCTATGAATAATAACATATAAAATATATTATGCTGGAGAAAATTGAAACTCATAAAACATTATAGTTATAGATAATTCGATGAATATAAATCAGTTACGTGAAACACTGCCCAACGTTAGTCAAAAAGATATGATACATAATTATCGTAATTAATATTTAAATTTATACATTTATCAATTAATAATAATAATGAAAACTAAAATTTACAACTTTTTATCACTTCCTAAACAAATTATATGTTTCATTATTTTTATATATACAAAAAGAAAAGAAAAAAAACATTACATTTTTTTATCGCGTACACACAAATTACAGTGTGAAGAAATACATTATCATGGTTTTTAATTTTTATTTTCACGCTCCTTCGTAAAAAATATACATATTTTTTTAAATATATTTATAATTAATAGTTATTATTTTACATGCAATGGCATTAACTATATACTCAATAATTATTCAAATCATTTTTTAATTAAAAATAATCGATAATTATACTAATTATAAATGTATTATTATTATTAATTGATAATTCTAAAAAAAACAGGTTTGTATCATGTTGAAAACGAAATATTACAATCATTACGCTATGTGCTATATAGTGTCAAAATATAAATTGTTACGTATAATGTTAATTAATTTTCTTATTTAAATCCTTCTGTTCAAATGTTTCTTCTAAAAGCTATTTAAAATTTGATTTTTTATCTTATGAGAATGATAAATATAATACACATCTTTCAGCAGGAGAAAACCATATTGTGCAATCCTTATTCACATTTGTGTCAATTCAAAAATTGACAAAAAATAAGAATAATAAAGTGATCATTAGTATATAGTATTTTTATGGATTAAGAATACAGTGCATTTATTAATGAATATAAACTCTCTTATGTTTTGTTGCGAAAAAATCAAAATATTTTTTATACGCCTTTTTTATTTTTAAAATAAATTATATGAAAATGGAGAATATTGACTTTTTACCATCAAATCTACCCCCTCTTTACTACTTAATTTAGTCTCTTTCATAATTCTCTCTCTCTCTCTCTCTCTCTCTCTCTCTCTCTGTGTGTGTGTGTGTTTCTCTTTTCCCACGAGTGGATTACAATAATGAAAACATCACGACATAAAAATGAAAATCTCTATTTGCTTTTTTTTTCACCAGAGAAGAGTGAGAGAGAGAGAGAGAGAGAGAGAGAGAGAGAGAGAGAGAGAGAGAGAGAGGGGTATTGTTTGGATATTCCATGTATATTATAGTGTTTTGGATCATTTAACCATTACAATGGTGTTCCATTTTATGTGTATAGCAAATTATTATCATGGCTTAAACCACGCGCCATTTGAGTGGCGCGTGTAGAGAGAGAGAGAGAGAGAGAGAGAGAGAGAGAGAGATGAGAGTACTGGTCCATTTCAAAATGACAACAACCACTCAACCGAGTATAGGGTAAGATAAATGTACTATATACATTTTATTACATGCATTTCTCTCTCTCTCTCTCTCTCTCTCTCTCTCTCTCTCTCTCTCTCTCTCTCTCTCTCTCTCTCTCTCTCTCTCTCTCTCTCTCTCTCTCTCTCTCTCTCTCTGACTCTCTCTCTCTCTCTAAAATTTATATGTATAAACTATATATTTATTAGTATCCAGTTCTTATTTATGAATTTTAATTTGAAATACTTGTTTATTGCAATGTTATTGCATTAGTATAAATTTTATTTTATTTATATATATATAATTGCTTTTTTTTCCCTATAAAGCAGGAGAAGGGGAGGGGGGAGAGAAATATAAAAATCTTGTTTTCTTACCTTTGCAGTGATACTCGTTCAATGTTCTGTAACAAAAAAATAGAAGATTAGAGTGTTTAATTTAAGTATTATTATTATTTTTTTAGTTGAGCAATAATAGATCTATAAAATTATACTTATTCTTAAGCTATGATCTTATATAACATCTCAAACACAATGTAGCAAAACAGAAAAATGTTTGTAACGTATATAGAATAAGACAGCAAATAATTACTTACAATTATAACGAAAGTTAAATCCTATGACATTAGAAATGTATGTATCAATTGTGCTGTTACCAAAAATGGCCAGTAAAACACTGTATATGTTTGTTTTTATCATACTAAAAAAGTTTGTGTATAAATAATTTTTTTGGAAACAAAAATTGAATAAAAATAATTTCTAATTATATAAATGTTTTTATTTATTATTATTTTAATATTCATCGTTGCAATTAAATTCTATAAGCTCTAGAAGCACCGCAAAGTTCTGATAAATATATATAGTTCAAAAATATTGTTTCTAGAATAATGTCTATATATAGGATAATGTTTTGGTTCTAAATAGCTATTACGATCGAATACCATGTAACATAAGAATTCAGGAAAACAAAGAGTATTTCTTACAATTGTTTTTGCCGATTTTGTCTATAAAACAGAAATTTCCATCAACATTATAGCCAAAGCATTTCTTTATATATATACCTTAATATATTGTACATGCTAAAGATAAAAAAAAAAGTAATTGTCAATTTTTTCACCCATGTTTTAAGTACTCTTAATAAATGGAATATTTTTTCAAAAATTAATAATAAAAAAATATACAAATCTAACTTTAAAATGTATTAATAAATAACAATTATTATACATATGGAAAATAATAGAGGAAACAGAAAATCATAAAGATGAGAGAGAGACAGAGAGAGAGAGAGAGAGAGAGAGAGAGAGAGAGAGAGAGAGAGAGAGAGAGAGAGATGTATACGTTAATTAGTTCTATGCGAGTGCGAGTGCTTACACATATACACCAAAGTCTAAAGTAAAATGAGAAAACATGGTCTCTTTCATTATTATACAGAATACATATACATAGTGTTTAAATGAGACCCTAAGGTGTCTTTTTCATATTACAGTATTAAACAACTTGATATTATGAACAATACACTCTCCTTTAAACACATCATATATTTCATTTTATTATATCATATACTAAAAATAAAATGAAATATATATTTTAATTTTTTTCGTAAATATAAATTAAAAACTAATATATATAGTTTAATTAGATATTTTTGTATAATATTATCATAATTTTGTTTCTTTGTAAAACTCAATGTTATATGTATTATAGAACTTATCTTAAAATCTCGTTCAAAGTAATAATTCAATTTTTATTACATTTTAAATGAATGATTTAATTTTAAATATTTTATGAATGAAAGGTTGGGCGATATTAGTATACATTATAAACAATACAAGACCTGTATACACTCTATATTCATAATAACTTAGGAAGTTTTTAAAATTCATATAGAGAATCATTTTATATTATAAGACTTACTTATATATGCATGGAGAAAAATAAATACGTTAATAACTGCTGTATTTATTCTGCTTTATTTAAATTAAAAACTGTAAAAACCCATTTTGATGAAAAAACTATGAGAACTTTATACTTTTCTTTTGTACATTCTCGTATTGTGAGATTATTATCCTATGGATTTACAAAATCAAGTAAATTATGCCAATTGAAAATAACTTTTATAAAGCATAAAGAGCATTACTAATATATAATAGTTTGTATACGTTTCCATAAGAAATTATCGAAATTATCGATCAAGAAATTAGATTAAAAACATGATTCTTATATAATAATTGTTTTATATAAGAAAACATTAAGTTTTGCATAATATTATGTATTTTGAATTTTTATATATATATTTTAAAACATTTGTCATTCTAGAGCAATAATAATAATAATAAAATCAAAATAATTTTCAGCTGCAAATACATACACTCTGAAAATAAATGTTTCATCTTGAATGCACAAAGTGCTTAATATTATCATAAAGTAAATATATTATTTATACTATGATATTATGCAATGCATTGTTTCCTAGTTTGCAAAATATATTTTCATCAATCACAAACTTGAAAAATATGGTATTTTTATGCAAATTACCAGTTATACAATACTGGATACTCCTTTAACATTACATTAGTACTAGTATATATTTATAAACAGTATAGCACTTAGTGAGTGAATTTCACCGATTCTATACTGCGTATCGGTGAATGATTTGCTCACTCATGAATTTTGGGTAATTTTTAAGTTCTCCTCTCAACACTATATATAGTATTTGATGTATAATACTGCAAGAAATGTATATTACTGAAGTTTGAATGAGTAGTGTACTCAAAAACAAATAGATTTATTATTATAGACGGGACCATATGTATTGGGTCCTTTAACACTTTTTTTTTTAAAGGAACCAATCTATGGAAACCATGACGTCAAAAAATCCAGGTCTATGTACAGTAGAAATTGTTCAGCTGGTTGCCTACTTTACAAGTTTTCTCCTAGGTTGTCGTTGTCGTTGTCGTTGTCGTTGTCGTTGTCGTTGTCGTTGTCGTTGTCGTTGTCGTTGTCGTTGTCGTTGTCGTTGTCGTTGTCGTTGTCGGTGTCGGTGTCGTTGTCGTTGTCGTTGTCGTTGTTGTTGTTGTTTTTGTTGTTGTTGTTGTTGTTGTTGTTGTTGTTGTTGTTGTTGTTGCTATTGTTGTTGTGAGGCTACAGAAGGGTTATTAAACGTGTGTGTGTTGTGTGTATTATGTATATAGGTATATAGACCCCATCTTGTGATATATCATTATCAAATATATATAATTCTATAGAATCTCTTTTCTATAAGTATTTTTAAACCTTCAACTGTGCACTACTTTGTTTTCTCAGTATATTACGCACAAGATTGTGATAATAATACATTTTATCATTTAAATTCAACGCGCGTGTTTTTCTTATGAAAAAAAAATATTACAAATTTAGCGTGAGTTTTTTGAATGATACAATATATTATGACAATCATGTGTACTCTTAATCAGTTATATACAATCATTATTAATGACTTGCATCTTAAAGTAAGTGCATGTTAAAAAAAAAGTATATTATTATATAGCCATTGAAGTTATACCGCTTTATTTTCTATCCACTTGAACATGTAGGTGTATTAAAAGAAGACCCGGACCTGCTTTTTTTTTTTTTTTTTTTTTTTTTTTTTTTACATTAAACAATTGACATATTCAATGCATTTTTCAGTACAATAGTGTGCATACATGCATACTAAAATTTTATCAAGATATTTTTAGCATGTATTTTCTTTACAAAGTCGTGTTACACCATTTGATTTTTTCAAGAATTATATATTTCTATATACAGAATAAAATACTTAAAAAATAATAATAAAAAAATCTTAATACATTTTTTTTGCAGAAAAAAAAATAATTATAATAATATTAATTCATGTATCTGATTTCTATTTAGTTTATTAAACCTGTTTAAATATATATAAATAACAAGTCTTTATGGTTATCATAATTTGCATATTTAAAAGTATCCTCCCTGATATAATTGCATTAAAATGAAACAGGATATTATATATTGTGTGTGTTTTTTCTTTCAATAATTGGTAATTGAGAAATGGAAAATTTATTAGAATTATCAAAACTTAAATCATATAATTTATTTCGTTTGAATTCATTCATCATTCACACACACAGAAAAATATATACATCAAAGCTATATTTTTCACCTGTATATAACGAAATAAAGCTCTATTGTAAAGTCACTAAGGATGTATCCGCATGACGCCATACTGAATCAATGACAAGCATTGTTCAGCATAGGACAAACTTTAGTTAATTATAGGAATAGACCATGCAGAGAAAAACATAAGCATTTATATCACAAAACACTTGATGGGATTTACATAAATAACTTTAGTTTGTCCCAAAACCCAACAGTAGCCCCATAGCAGTGATCAGAAAATTCAATTTATGCAACCCGAACAACATTTTCATTCTAATTTTTGCATGTTCTGACGTTATAAACATGAATTTTCACGCAAATTGCATACTTAACAGTATTTTCACGCTCTCCCGTGAAAATACATTAACATTCTGGTAAAAATTGTCATCAGTTTTGAAGATCCCAATTCGTGTTTATTTATTAAAAAGCACATCGATGGAGCTGCGGCCAAAGGGCGTATGTGCAATTGGCCAGTTTGCAGCAAAAGGCGTATGTGCGTTTGGCTAGTTTTCAGCAAAAGGCGTATGTGCATTTGGCCAGTTTGCAGCAGAGGGCGTATGTGCATTTTTCATAATTTTACAGGAGAGACAAAAAACTGTTTAAAACATTAAAACAATAAGAAGAAGGAAATTAAATGTTTATGTCAAGTTCATTTTTTGGCAATTAAAATGTTTATAATAAAGAATTTTATGTACTTTTAGTTTTAACAAATATAATTAGCAAAATATGGAAGATTTTTTTTTTCAACAAATACTATGCGGAATAATTTTTTGAAATACAAAAGAAAATTGATTCTGTTTGAATGAATTTTGTTTTCTCAAAAAATTGATTATATCCAAGTAATTATTATTTTACATGTTTATTGTATTCTTATGTGCATTATTATATACTTAAAAACTAAGAAATTGAAGTGTGGGTGAAGGCGAAATCACGCCGAAATCTCAAGATATCGCTGTATATATCGCGATCACGTAGTCACAGTTGAATCATTAATTTTCTCTAATTAAACTAGTGCGATGACACCATACCGCCAATCTTATTTTTTGGTGAAAATAATTAGAATCAACACCAGTTTTGCCTATATCTATATCTGCCTATATCTGCCATTATTTCTCGATCTGAAAATTACGTAAAATACTTTGAGTTTGCTACAGAGTAATATTTTTAATATCACAAAAAACTAAAAAAGGAAGAAATAAAGATAAAATGTAAAATTATTATATCTAAAAAGATAATTAAATTAAAAAATTAATTTAAAATTTAACTACTGTATATCAGAAATCCAATGATAATCCATTTGAATTTACTTTGCAATTTCCATGCACAGGATAAATTTAAAAACATCAAAATAAATAAATCTACATATTTCCATCAAATTATGATCTTTTTCCCGTCATTTATTTAAAAAAAAATATAATATACATCGTTTTCTGACGTCATCATGTTAATAATAGCCAACAACAGAAAAAAAATCTAACAAATACTACCCAAACAAATTGTCATAAAATTATGAAAATATATTGGGATTCAACATAATTGATAGGAGTTATATTTATTTAATTTCTCCCTTTTTTATATTTTGGTTAAAAAATGCAAATTATTACCGAAATTCATTAAATATAACGTAGTTCATCATTTAGTAGCAACATTATACAAGTGGTAGCCCTGCTGTTGCACATACGCCTTTACAATCTCTAGTTGGCCAAACCGTTTTCCGCTAAAGTAGTGCAATATATTTCGTATGTATATTTAAAAATAATAGTCAAAAACACATAAAAATTACAGGGAACATGTAAAATAATACCCTTTTTAATAAAATGAAATAATATCGTTTTGGCCAGAAATGCACATACGCCCTTTGTTCAACTGGCCAAAATTGCACATACGCCCTTTGTTTAACTGGCCAAAAATGCACATACGCCCTTTGTGGGGCGACCTTGAAATGCACATACGCCCTTTGGCCGCAGCCACAGCGACATGTTGTTTTATGTGCATCATGGATAGCTATTTTCTTAATATAGGAAATCGGTCAATTTTTTGTTACTATTACTTTTCTCACATACTTGAGATACTAATTTGACCATACTGATCTGTTATAATAGAATTCAACCAATTCATCAATTCTCTCGAAAAAAATTGTTGTTATAAGTATTTTTAAACTGGCAAAATATGTCATGTATACCGCAGCCCATGTTAGTATATGCGTGATCCAACATGGCGTTTACTTTAACATGAATACACTCACCCTAATATTTTACAATGTATATATAATACAGTAAAACAGCACAACAACAAAATATGATGAATTGTATAAGAAGTAAATATCTTAGTATTACATACCCTTATTTCTGATATCTTTTTATAGTACATAGTACATATCACACTAGCTTAAAAACACCCACATGTGTTTATTTCTATCTCAAAATCAGTTTCAATTCAAATATATATATTTTTTAATTCTCAAATCAAAAATATTAAAAGAGTAACAAACTTAAACATCACGAGAAAAAAAATTTAAAAAATACCCTTTGATCATATACAATGTATCATAAATAATTTTATATAATTGTATTTATAAAATATATAGAAAAATTAAAGCATAATTCATACACAAGAGTAAAATACATATTGCATTATCCTTTCTTATTTAATGTACAATTACGTATTAAACTATATAATTTATAAAATAATTTATTGATTGCTATATAATATACATGCACGGTATATGAGTAAAATTACAAGGTACTAAATATGTGCACTTTGCATCATTTTACACGCTTTCAAATTATACTTTCAATTTATTATATAGCAAAAATGACGTCATTTTGTTAAAATTATATAAACATCACATACATTCATCGTTTTTAAAAGAAGAAAAAAAAATTATACAATTTTTTTTAATCAAAAGCTTATTTTTTTTCTAATCGTTATTATTATTATTTCAAGTTTTTTTTTTCTATTGAGTATTTTTTTATTCGTTACGACCTTCATCCTATAAAATAACAGACAAAAACTATAAGAACGCTGCTATAATTGTGCTCAAATTAGAGCTATTACGTTCTTCCAATCTGATGATTTTAAAGCATGATAAAATATAAAAAGGATGGAAGAAAAAAATTAAGTTTTTAACATGTATGGTCCTTCTCTCTCTCTCTCTCTCTCTCTCTCTTCTCTTTCTTCTCAGTCTCTCTTTTTTGTTAAAAGCCCTCAAGCCTGTAAATTTTCTTTTTTTTTTTTGCATGTAACAGATAATCGTGATTCTTTTTCTTTATATAAAACAAAGGCATTGTAATGTATAACTTGTGTGTGTGTGTGTGCGGGAACATATGGTATAAAGTGCAAATTTCTGTTACAGTAACAATTTTTATTTTATTTTAAATTGATGAGATTTTTTTTATTTATATATTGGCAGAAAAACATGAATTTAATATTATGTAAAAAGAAAGAAAAAAAAAAAAGGCTTTGAATTGATTTTATTTGTTCCTAGAATCATTCACGAATGCGCTATATTATAGAACTTACAAAGGAATGTTTTTGCTGTTTTTAAAATTTAGTAAAACATACACTCATGATACAATGTATATAGTTTGTTAATTTTTGGGTTCCTTTCTTCGTTATATAGGATATATATATATACAAATTTGTTTATTAACATATTGTAAATATTTTTAAAAATTTGCCAATAAAATTAATCAGCTTGAATTAGTTTATGACATTAAAATATTATTTTTCTTGGAAGAACATAGCTATCGCACTAGATTTTTTTTCATAATTGGATGCGAGAGACAGAGAGAGAGAAAGAGAGATTATTCACATAAAAAAATTATAACAAATACTAAATATATATCCTGTTTTAATAAACAATTAAAAATATATATATTTATATTCATCAATAAAAAATCTGATTAGAATTTACATTATTTAAACATTGTTTTAAAAAAAATTACAAGACGGCAAACACAGAATATTTTTCATTCATCTTTTAACATTATATATACGTAAATATATTTGAATCATGGTTTGAATGGCAAATAATAAAATACAATTGAATTATGTATTGTTTCCTATAGTGCCACCCACCAAGTTACAAAATTCCAAGTATCTGTTGCCTTTACTTTGTTGTACATTCCATTGTTGTTTTAATGTAAATAAATTATAAAATACAATAATTAAAAAAAAAAAGTATTTTTTAGTATGCATTAATTTTTAATACGTATAAGAACCTTTTGCTTCTGTTTTATTATTAGTTTCTCATATACATAAATTTAAAATTAAACACTTTTATGTAATATAGCAAAATTGAAGTATTAATGATAATATTAAAAAAAAAAAGTGCTGAAAAAATGAGAAAGTTTATAATTTATTATAAATGTCCCCCCAAAGACTAAATGATATTACCGAAGAAAAAAATGATTAAACTATTATAAGGTTATACAACAAAAATGTCATAATATATCATTCTAATCATAATTATATTATAGTTAATTTTGAATATCATGAAAGTGATACGTTTATATCTATACTCGACTCAAAAAACCTGAGTTACCTGCCGTTCGACCTTTTACGGTATCGCCCAGCCGCCCCCCTTCTCCTCAAATGGACAATGGGTGATACTTTAGGTATGTCCGATTTAAATCGACTGAGGTTCTTTGAGTCGAGTATAGTGCACCAAACGTTCGCCAATGACCAATAATCAAATAATGCTATAAAAATATACATTCTTTTGGTTCAGCAATTAGCAAAACTTATTAGCAAGAACTTATTTGTTATGCAAACTATTTGAAATAAATTGATTGTTAATTATAAAATGATAAAGCTTCATAATTTAAATTAATGAATTTATTAATTATAAAAAAAGTCTTTATATATAAGTCCATATAATATTAATGAAAACGAATTTGAAAAAAACCCTCATTATTTAGTCTTAAAAAAGCATAAAAAGGAATTTTGTTATATTTTGTTTTGTTTACATATAATAATGTATAATATAAAAAGAAAATGGTGTGAAAATTGTAATTTTGGAGAGAGAGAGAGAGAGAGAGAGAAGTATAATCTTCCCACTATAACGAAAATTTTAAGCTCCATCTTTTCTTTCTCCAAATTTATGTTGAAGTCACGCAGTAGCTTATATAATTTAATAAAATTATGATGACATCCAAGGACTTTTTTTTTTTTTTTTTTTTTCATAATGCTAGAAATTATTATGATTAAATCATTTCCATTTCTTCTCATTTATATTTTTATTCTGGAATGTGATTTATCTTTTAAAAATTAATGATGATCATTAGCATCAATTCAAGTATTCATAAACTTAAAGATAAATAAATTGCATTTAATTTATTTATGTTTTATTCATTTACACAATACAAAAGTCCATATTTTCAAACACAACAGATTTAATTTTCATTTTTTTAAAAATTTGTATGTGCTCAAAATTTATCTAAATAAAATGTTAGCTCTATTTAACATACTCAAACAAAATACTATATACTGTTTCCTTATTATATACATTTTCTATTAGAAAACTATATAGAGATAGAGACTACAGGAATTTCTTTGTATTAAATTAATATTGTTTCAAATCTTGATTTTTGGAACATTGATTTAGTAATAGTATAATTAGTTCTTAAAATATCAATTATTTTTATATTTATATAATGTTTAGCAACTTATAATTTGGAGAACAAGAATTTTTATTATTAAATATTATTTTATTGAAATCATGAATAAAAAATGTAATACAATAAGTCGAGAGAGAGAGAGAGAGAGAGAGAGAGAGAGAGAGAGAGAGAGAGAGAGAGAGAGAGAGAGAGAGAGAGAGAGAGAGAGAGAGAGACATTATGAATTCCAAAGTTGTGTTGTTGGTTTCCAATTCCCGCTTGCTCATATGATTATACTTGGATGTGGAAATTTTCAATAATTTAATATTCAAGGGTAAAATGCGCATCGTTCTTTATAACGCGATGTCAAAAAAAAAAAAAAAAAAAAAAAAAAAGGAAATGTGAGGAAAATGTTAAAATATTAGACTTATTTATAAATATTATAAAATTTATTCAAAAAAATATAAAGAATATTTTATTTTCAATTTCACAATGAAATAAAATATAATATAATGTGCGTACAAAATTTTTAGATATATATGTTTTTAAGTTTGCAGATTGTTATAACTTCTAAATGCAGTGCAGTGTGTGTGTGTGTTTGTGTGTGTGTGTGTGTTTGTGTGTGTGTGTGTGTGTGTGTGTGTGTGTGTGTGTGTGTGTGTGTGTGTGTGTGTGTGTGTGTGTGTGTGTGTGTGTGTGTGTGTGTGTGTGTGTGTGTGTGTGTGTGTGTGTGTGTGTGTGTGTAGAGAGAGAGAGAGAGAGATGGAGAGAGAAAGAGAGTCTGTGGGTCCTCTATATTATGCGACTTTCATTATTTGGTTGTCAATATTTATGTGAAGATGATATAAAAAAAACTAAATAACAAGTTATGATATATGAAATTGCAATAACATTATATACTCATACCATAACACAATATTAACAAAAACAAAAACAAAAATTGCATCGTGTGTAAACAGGTCACAAGAGACAAATTTTACAAAACTTTTATAAAAAAATCAATAAATAAAATATAAAAATGAAAACAAAATTTCACAGCAAAACAATTAAAAATTCCTATCATAAAATGTTCTCCAAATGTTCTCCATTTTACAATAAGTCCAGGGTACATTAATACATACGAGAATTTTATCATATTATATAGCAAGCAAAGCACAAAGCCACAGAGAGAGAGAGAGAGGCGACGGTTTTGTTCCCAAAAGATAAAGCACCCAACCAACCCAGTTAGGGGGTAGATGTCACAAGCAACCATACCACTAAAATTTGTGCTCTACATTCATATATCAAAACCTTACCCCGTACATTTACCAGCATTGCAGTAGTATATCTAACTATATATTATGGTGTGTTGGTTTGGACCTAAGCTTTTCTTGCAACCACAAAACCCTAACCATGATATAGCAGCAAGAAAATTCACATTTATCATACATAAAGTAATTTTTTTTGTAGTAATATGAGATTTTAATATTATTTATGTTCATAATAATAAATTTAATTCGTAATTTATAATGAAGTTTAACTCTTTTTTTTCTTTCTTTCATGTTGTCTGGTTGATTTTATGTTATTGTAAAAGAAATTGTATGTTTGTTTTTTTTTTCTGTAAAAGAAAAAAAATAACAAGAAATTAAAGTGGGAGAGATATCTACACAGAACATAAAGTCAGAGAGAGAGAGAGAGAGAGAGAGAGAGAGAGAGAGAGAGAGAGAGAGAGAGAGAGCAAAGAAAGATTACAATGTCTTTCTTTCCACCTCATTACTTTATTACTGCTTACGTAAGGCTATTTTCTTTTCATCTCTCTCTCTCTCTGTCTATATCTTTTCTTTTCTTTTGTTCGTTGTTCCGTGTACTTTTATTATTCTTTTCCATCCATGGCTAAAGAGAGAGAGAGAGAGAAAAGAAAAGAGAGACAACGATCAAACTAACATTCTTACACTGTTATTTTTTTCCTGTCATTTTAGTCCATTCTCTCTCTCTCTCTCTCTCTCTCTCTCTCTCTCTCTCTCTCTCTCTCTCTCTCTCTCTCTCTCTCTCTCTCTCTCTCTCTCTCTCTCTCTCATATTCTCTCCACCTCTTTCCTGTTTCCTGTCATTTTTCCCTATTCCTTTCTCTCTCTTTTTTTTCCTCTCTTTTTCCATTTAATGGTAGCCATCTTTCTTTTGTCTCCCTATATATATATATATATATATATATATATATATGTATATATTTTTTTTTTTTGTGCTGATTTGGCGCCAGTTTGTCTCATTGCAACATATATCACTTCATTCTACTCTTTATTCTAACTTCTTTTTTATCCAATGCTTGGCAAACATATCTATATTGAGAACTTCCGTACCAAAAAAAAAAAAAAAAATGCAGTATAATATTTTTTAATCCTGGAGGAAGGAAGTAGATTATAAGAGGAGAGAGAGAGAGAGAGAATTATTTACTTTAACTCTATATTGTTGTTGTCAAGAAAATATCACAAACTTTTTTTCTGTTGTATAAAATATATTTATTTTGAAATTGATAAAAAAAAAGTTTGGCGAAAACACAAATAAAAAGAGATAACTTTCTTTTTTTGAAAATAATACTTGCCATATTTCATGAAAAAAAAAAAAAAAAAGAAAACAAATAAATATTTTTCTTTTTTTATCGCATTTGACATTGATGTCCGCACTCATTTTATTTATTAGTTTGCAGAGAGGAAACTTTATTGATTGGTATAAAAAACTATTCCAATTATTAAAATTAAAAACTATGTTCATTTTTTTTAACAAAAAGTTTTGTCTGCTTCCCTTTCCTATACATTAAAAAACAGAAACATAATTATTTTAATAACATACAAAAAAAATGCTTTCAAAAGTAAAAAATTCACATCAATTATGATATAGTTAAATCTATTTTCATTTCAATTAACGTTTTTTTTTATCTTGAATCGATACTTAAAAAAACTAAAAATATTAAAATTATTGAAATAAACATTTTTTTAATTTTTCATTTTATAAACTAGAAAAAAACATTTTTGAATAATTATTCTTACAAAATAGTCACTTCCTTATTGAAGCTATTTATTTTCATTTTTTGTCTAGTATATTTCTTCGTTAATAAGCGTGAGTAGAAAATGACCTAATAATATACCTTAGAAACATAATTAACCTTTTTTATATATAAAGTTTACTTAAATTGATATATAATTAAAAGAATTATTTTATAACAAAAATGTAACATATTATATATTATATAGTTTAAGATAATTGTTTATTTCGAAACTTTATTTTTTAACTTTAAAATTTTGATGTAAGATAGTAGTTATATAACATATCCATGGTTGGCTGATCTTTTAGCCAACCTTCGCAATGCACAGGAAAATATTATTAAAAAAATTATACTTAAAAAGAGATTAATATCATATAAAGCAACACTGAAGAACTTTGAAGATCTTTTTAATAACATATTAGTATATGAGTAGAATTTCAATTATTATATTATAAATCGATATTAAGATTACGACACGTTAAGATAAGCGTTGAAAATCTTTGTACGCCGTTTCACAGTGTTTTAAATATTGCAGAATTTACGGTTATTACGTCACAAAGCTTTGAAATAGTAACGATAAAAATGTAAATAACGAAACAGACGCTAAAGGCGTAGAACACCTCGAACGAAAATCATGTCTAATATCCTAACATATACCTAAATATCAACGTTGATTTGGCCGGAGTCATTGATTTCTAATTTATTTTCCATTTAAGAAATGACAGCTGCGGGTTTATGACGGAAACAAGTGAGCTGTGACGTTATAAACCCCCAGTCTCCATTTCGTGAATGCAAAATAAATTAGAAATCAATGACTCCGGACAAATTAACGTTGATATTTAGGTATGTTAGGATATTAGACATGTTTTTTGTTCAAGGTGTTCTACGCCTTTAAGAATAGGGGGGGGGGGGGGGATAAACATTTCAAACCGATGTTTTTTCCATTTGGTTCTATAAAGGTTGTGACGTCAAATTGTTTTTATCGCTAGTGACGTCATAATCGTTAATTTTACAAAATGCGTAATACAGTGCATACATTTTTCTCTTATGGAATGAATTCCAATTTAAACCTTATATAATTATTTTAATAATATTTACCTTTTTCACTGTAATTTAGTTGAAATCAGGTGTAAATTGTATTACATCTATATAGCTGGAAATACTTTTTACATATTTAAATTGGCTTGAGAAACATTGAAATTATTTCAATTTAAAAAATCGTAAATAAAGTTATTTAAAATAAAAAAATATTAAAAAATAAAGAAGGTATAATAATAAATTGGGCGAGGCTTTAAATATGAAGTGTCGTAAATAATCAGCTAATTTTACAGAGGTTGCATACGAGTATACACCCTATACTTTTGTACATCGACACTATTGACTTCTATTATGAAATAAATCATTATATAAAAGTTCATGGTTTTTTCCTTTTTTATAAACATTTACTTGTAGATTCTTTATTTTTTTTTTATTATTATATTGCCGAAAAAAAATTGTTAATTTCAACTTTTCAAGTTTTTTTTTTTTTTTTTTTTTCTTTTAATATTATTATTTTGAATTAATAACTATTATTTAATTTTATGTCACATTCTATTACGTTATAATATTTAAAAGTGTACTTTGTTACTTTACCATGAAAAAAAAATTGTTTGCCTTTACTCTATAAGGCAAAAGAGTTTAATTTTTTTAGGACACATTATTGACATTTTTAAATTAAAGAATACTAAATAGTAAAGTTTAAAAATGCATGGAATTAAAAATATTATACCCTAACTAGTAGCCCGATTTACCATGCCCAAGTACGCCCTAAATAATGTATAAATATCAAAGTTGAACCGACCGATAAGGCCTATAGGCCTTGGTTGGATTTCTGTATATGAGTGATAAATAATAAATAATAAATATTATATATTTCAAATAAAAATGATGCAAAATAATATTATTTAATTTAAATATTGGTATTAAAAGAATAATAATAAAGAAAAGTTCCGCACTTGTATAAAAATTTAAACTTGTTATAAAAAAATAAGATAAAAAAATCCAATAGGGTTTACTGTAAGTTTTTGCAATCCACAAAACGACGTTTTCTCTCATTCTCTCTTATATCCCTAAAAAGTTTTCCTCTCTCTTTCTCTCTCTCTTTCTCTTTTCTGTTGTTTGCCCATACGCACAAAACCAAAAGGCTTTGCAACTACCATAAAACCTAATCCTACTTAATCCTTAACTCATTCTTTATAGACTTAAACTCAGTTAACTAGATCGTAAATTATAAATAAAATAATAATATATAAAAAAAGGATTTAAAAGTTACTATCAAAAAAAATATATATATATACATATATATACCAGAGGGTACAAAAAATAAAAAGAATTTAAAAATCGATTTATTTTATTGTGCTTTAGAATTTATGTTAATTTAGCTTGTATTTTTATAAATGTATATTCTAAAGTTTATATATAATTAAAGCTTAAACGTTCTGTTTGTATAAACATATTATATAATTCTAAAATATTTTATAATTTGCATTTTAAATTTAAACAGAAAGATGGAACTCAAGCAGTTAAACCGCAAAAACAGATTTTTCTATACAGGTCTATAAAATATATTTTATGCATTAATAATGTAAACAAATTAACTCCAAGATCAAAGGGTATAATAATACTAACTTTTAAGCATAAAAATGCATTTAAAATAGCATCTAGTTTTAAATTACATTCATAAATTTTTGCAAATTGATTTCTGCATAACATGAAAGTATGGTATATTATGGTGATAAACGAGTGATGAAATTTGCAAATAAAATTTTCTTGCAGAGGCTTTCAAAATCACAAAATAATAAATTGGACATTAAAATCTATATTTTTAATCAATTTTTAAACCTTGGAAACCTGAACCTTTAAGATCAAAAAAAGATATTTTTTCTTTTTGAAATGAGAAATAAATATATATTTTTCCTAATTAAATATTGTCATTTCATTATGATAAAATCAAAAAAACATAAATTACAATATGTATTTTTTTAAATCTTGATCAAATAATACTTACATTACAAAAAGATAAAGCAATGAAAAATATATATTATATAAAGTCATAAATATATTATTTTTATTTATATTATGATTAAAATCTTTTGTATTATTAAATAAATAAAATAAAATATAAAAATTAAATCTTATTTTAAATAATAATTATTTAATAACATAATAATTATAGAAAATTAAATTATAATTTTTTATTGTGATATTAAAATAAAATCTATAGGTAATTTTAAAAAGCAATAATAATAAGCTATGAAAATACTTTATAACTATTTTTTAATTTACCATAAGAGTTTCTTACGTATAGAATTTAAAATTAGAAAAAAAATATATATAAACCTGTTTTCATCCAAAAGCCAAGCCTTTTGGTTGGCTTAACTTGTTTGGTGTATTTACAATTTTTCCACCTCTTATACAATTTTTTTAAACATGGCTGTGAGCTAAATTTAAAAAAATAATATGTGATGATAATAATTTTAGATATAGACAAGAGCGAAAGAAAAAAAAAAAAAAAAAAAAAAAAAAAAAAACATGTTGAGCGACGTTTTTTCAAAAAAATTTATATATTTTTTATTACCTTAAGTCACACAATCATAATTTAAATATAATTTTCTTTGATGTAAATTATAATGAAAAAAAAAATTATATATGGGTTTGTATTTTATAATTATAATTTTAACATGTTTTCACACGTTTAATGAGTTTTTAAATGGTTGTATTTACTTCTTGATTATTATTAAATATATTTATATGGGAATTAAAATTAAATTTTTGCTGTATAGTTATAATTATACACGGAAAAAACACACACCACAGAACACACATTTTTATTTAATAAATTTAAGTATATACATGATTTAATGTACTGAAACTATAATATTTAAAATTTGTACTATTGGATGGTCTGCGTTACTACTTTTTATACATTTAATTACAAATTATATGGTATGGGCCATACCGTATGGCTTATATACAACAGCTATTTTACGATTAAATATAATATTAATTAAATAGGCTGAAACTTGTAGTCTAAAAAAATCCAAGTTTTATTTTTTTTTTAAATTTACATTTTCATTGTTTTTTTTGTTTTTTTTATTTGGTGACTAAATAATGAGTATTAAAAAAATTGCAAGTTCTTTCAGTGTAAAAACATAAGTGCCAGGGGGGGGGGGGAGAATTGAATTAAAATTTACAATTTGAAATGCAATTATTTTTCAATTTTTTTACACACATAATTGTTAATAAATAAAATGAAAACAATCAAAATTTTTTTATAAAAAGAATTTTCAAAATATAATTTTTATAAACATGTTATATACACTGTAACAAGTAAGTATATTACTGAAAATTACTATCATAAAAGTACCTATTCAATTGTTTTTATATATTAAATTATAAATTAAGGAGAAAATTATACATTCTGTTAAGTAATTTTATTTCTATATATAAAAACCTTGATTTTTTTTTCTTTTCTTATTCAAAAGACTAAAAAATCGAATTGTAATTCTATGCCTTAAAAATGTAAAACATATCACGCAATAATGCTATTAATAACACTTTTACTCTTTTGTTGCCTATGTTTCTTAATTATAATGTTATACACTTTATAATTATATTTTAATTTTATTCATTTTTAATTAAATTTATAATTTATGTATTAAATGTGAATCTTCTTCTTCTTTTTTTTTACTTTTTTTATTATTATTATTATTTTTTTTTTGGTTCAGTTTTTATTATTATTTTAAGTTGAAAGTATATAGTGTAAAAAATGTAAATGCTCTTTGTGAAATATATTTTTTTTCTAATTGTTGAGTAGAAATGCAAATTTTCAATAACTTGAACAGTAATTACTTTTTTTTTGAAGGTTATATTATAATTTATTTATTTCAGTTATTTATTCTTTTTACTTAATATAAATTTATGGCGCAAACAATTTAGTATTTTGAAATTTAGTATTTTTAATTTTATATACTATAAGATATTATACCAAGCCAAATTTGTCCAAAATGGCAAAAACATAATTCATCATCTGAAATCGTTTAAACTATTTTTTTTTTGCTGTGTGTTGCTTTGTATAGAATTATAATAATTTTTATAAATTATTTTTCAATTTACAATACGTTTAAAAAATGCAGGGTATTATGCTTAAATTCATGCTGCATATTTATAATTTCTATATATACATGTGAATGATGTGAAGTTAAAAAATATAAATGTTACTAAATTGAAATGGCATATAAAATTATAGCTATATAGTGTTTATAATATTTATGATGTGTGACATAGTAATTATGCAGTGAAACATAAATTATGTTGCTGAGACTGCACTAGAGTAATTATCACGCAATTATATTTTATACATATTATACTATAAATTAAAAATGTCAAAGAAATCACACTGTATAGCGTTATTATGAATTAACGTGGAATTTCTTCAATAATTAAGAGTATTCACTTAAATATTACTAAAAAAGTATTACAATTGTGTTATTCATATACGATAATGATAACTTTTAAAAAAAATCAATGTGAGGCTTTACAAGTATATAAATTTGAATTATTGTTAACCTTAAATTCAACATCAAAATTTTCTTCGTTACATGCAAAAATAAAAATTAGACATATAAAAACTTTGATAAAACCGCCATTATATATTATATACAAATTATTTATATATTTAAATGTATAAAAAAAATAGCATTGAACTTCCATTTTAGTCTTTTTGATATAACATTAATATAAGGTAAGGGTGCCCATGTTATTTTATTTTAAGTAAACCTCCTATGGTGAACTTGGAGAACCTTGCGGGATACCAAAAACTTGTCGCACATGCATTAACCAATAAATTTAACATTATCACATTTATATTGACTTTAGGGGGTCCCACCTTCTTTATATATATTATATACATATAAAAACACTTAGTTGTATTATTATTTTTAAAGAAAAAAAAAAGCAGCATGTCATTGGATTAAAATAGGAACCAATGTGCTGGTATTTTAATGTTATTACTATGTTTTTTTAAGTAAGGCAAAAAAATTATTACTATAAAGCCATTTTTAACATGATAAAAATTTGTATAATGGCTTATTTCCTGATTTGTTTTTCCTGTATATAATGTAATTTTTTAACAGGATGGAATTTTATAAGGTCACTGAAAAATATTTCTTTATTTGCGGATAAAAATATGAGAACTATTTTAGATTCACACAGAAAAATAAATTAGCAAATTAAAAAATGAACTCATTTTAAATTTTCTGCTATATGGTACTTCTTTATGGATTTTTTTTAAATAAATAAAATGAAAATTATTTACCTATTTTATAATGAATTCTTCTTTGTACTCTTATCTTTTTACTGTAAAATTGTTGGCTGTATAATGTCATTTTTTAGTAGAAATGTAATGAATTATTTGTTTTTAAACGTTGTACCCTCTATATGAGCTGGAGTTTTAAAACCAACGCCTTTCTCATTTCTTAGGGGAAAATATTTAAAACATTTGCGATTTAATGCGTTTAAGTAGAATGATATGGATATTGATATCCGAATATAAATTAAAATCCCCCCTGTAAAAATAATGTTAAACTTACACCTAACATCAGCCCAACCAATTTTTAGAAGCTAAAATTTGTTAGATATCCATAATGTAAAATAGCTGAAAATTCATTAATAATGTTTACTTTATTATGATCTTTTAAACATATAAAGTTTTCCTGGACTATAGTTTCATAATCTAAAGTATTTGAGATAATTTAGGCTTGGTAAATTTATGCACATTTATTTTTTGCCTTGCATGAAAATTTAAATCAAGATTGAGTGGTATTAACTTTTCAACAGTGCATAGTATTATTTCTTGCTACATTTATGTAAGTAAAAAAAACTGGCCTCAAAAAAAAAAAAAAAAAAGAAAAAAAAAAAAAAAAAAGCTCGAACGGTATATAAATTATGAGATAGCACTATTAAACATACTCATATTTGTCCCTTAACCCTTCAGTACTCTCACAAAATCGGTAGCACGCTTATACAGTATAGGCAACCAGTGCTGCAATTTCTATTGCATATAGACTCAAAATTCATGACTTGCCTACTTTACAGTTTTTTTAACCCCAATTTGTTAGGGTACAGTAGAAGGGTTCAGGGATATAGTATGTGCTGAATTGTGTATAATTATTTTATGCTATTGTGCGTGTCATAAATTTTGCGTTTTTTTTTTTTTTTTTTTTTTTTTTTCCTTTCATTTTTTGTGACCTGGATCTCTTTAAGAAAATAAAGTCTTCAGAATAGTTATAGTAAAAGATTTTAGCCACTTTAATTGATTATATTGACATTAATGATCAATACTGTATAACAATAATATAGAGCAGTCTCGGTAAAACTTTGATTTACACTATAAAAATATATAAACGGTATTGCTATATCAAAACGGATCTCATTTCTTTTCTAAAGTGGAAAAAAAACTTGAAATTTACACCTTATACAATATTTTGTAATCTATACGAAGAATATGAACTCACTTTTTAGACATTAAGATAAAAAAACTTTTACAACAAAATATTTAATGCAAGCACCTTTTAAAGTTAAAACCATTAATTTTGTATGAAAAAAAACAACACATTAGATCATTTCGATTATATATTTAACACTTAAAGAAAAACAACATAACAAAAAATTTAAAAGAAAAGAAATGTAGGCGTATATAACTCATTATTTATGCATAAAAATATTTTAAGTGAAGAAAAAATAATCATATACTTATAGATATAAAAAGAAATGAAGCCATAATTTGGCATGAAAAATTGGCAGTAAAATATCTTTAAGCATCGTGAAAAATAAAGAATTTGCTACGGAAATTTTATCATTTTTTTTTATCTTATATTGTTATGACTTATTTTGGTATAATAATTGAATGTTATATGTTATATGATATGATGCTGGTATCTTTCTAAATAATGACAAAAAAGATTAAAATAATATTTCTCTCTTTATGAAAGGAAATGAACATTAATATTATGCCTTAATTAGAATACGTATTATATTAAGAAAGAAAAATTCAATTAATTTTTCGTTGGCTGAAAGGTTTGAATACTCTTTTCATCACGCACTGAAAAAAGTCACTATATACGCATACAATTCCTGTAAATTTAAGTTAGTAAATATTAACCTGGAATAGGTATCAATATACTATTATACAATGTCACCTGATCTATAGGTGTTAGGTGTTAATCTTTATTGTGTTATTTTGCACTTGTATTATATAGGTATTATTTTAATTCCTGTTCCACATTAATATTTGTACCTAAAACCTATATGGTAATTTACAGGATACGTGTATGCCAACGCTATAGAAATATTTTTCCCCATGTACACAGGACCGTGATAAGATAATCATATCATGGTAAAATATGATGGTAAAATACCTAGAATGGTAAAAATATATTATCGCAGTCATGTATGTATGGTACACCTCGGTACACCTGTCATATATAAAACATTACTCTATTGCATTAGAATAAAGGCAAAGAATAAAAAATTCTATTACAGAGTCTGCACGTTTTATTTTTTTAAGGATACGTTTGTCTTTATATTTAACAAATAAGACAATGGTATCAACCCAAGCAATTTATATTAATATTGGAAATTACAATTAAAAGAGTTGGTTTTGTCAAATCATAGTTTAAATAAAATAATGCTAAAATACCATTTTACAATATGAAAACGAACTCCATATATTGCCACACGCACTGTATTTCAGTTTATTTCTCTAAGTGTAAATATATATATTTATATTTGTTTTCTTCGATACATTATAATTTTATGAGATATCAAACATTTTATGACATTTAGTAATGCCATAAATATCTAATTGCTAATAAAAATAATTATTCCATACATACATTATACTATTAAAAAAACATTACAATAAATAAAATATATAAAATTAATATCAAGGTAGTTAAAATTCATTCAATAATTTCTATATTACTATTTTTATAGACGTTATAGCTTTTTGAATACAGTAACTTTGATTTTTTCATTTTATGTTAAAATAAATGGCTACAAAAATGCAGATAAAAAAAACTGGTTAAAATATATATTTTTAAAACAAAGAGAAAAAATATAATAGTTCCGCCATCTCTTGAAATTAAGTGGAACTATTTTGATTTCACCTGTTCTTAAATTTCTACTCCAGCGCCTTCTTCATTGAAAGTTCAGTATAAGCAAGTATTATACAAAAATATATAAAAGTGCATAAGAAAAGTATTTTATGTAAATTGTTACTTTATTTTTATTTACAGTTTTAAATTGCGTTTTAAAAATCATATAGGAATGCATTTTCTAATATAATAAAAATAAAGTCCATTGGAATTTATAAACAGTTTATGGAATTTTTCTATGTTAAAAACCACAACTTTGAAAATATACTTGAATTCTTACATATGAGGTTTTAAATTTAGATTTCTAAGAATGAGATTTTAGAGAAGGAGAGAGAGAGAGAGAGAGAGAGATGCTGCGTAGATTGCAATCTAAATTTGAGTTTCTTTGATATCAAATAAGGATAAGAAAAGTATTGCAAAGTATCAATAATATTGAAATTAAATTTAAACATATCGTTTTCACACTGAAAATAATTACTACCTATGGCAGGTACAATATATCCTGTATTTTGCAATAGGTACACTTTAACTTGGAACAGGTAGTTATAAACTACAATATCACTCAATCTAAGTGAGTCACACCTTTATTGTTGCATATTGCACCTGAATTAGGTATATTGTAGTATAATAATACCTATGTTCTAGCTTATATGTCTACCTATTGCATTTACTTGCATTAAGTATTATTTATTTGACGTGCATGAACAAAAATCCTTGGAGTATTTACTTTTTTTTAAGGCGGGAAATCAGCTACTGCGGGATTTGACTAAAAAGTTGTGGAAAAATCTGAAATTTAACACAGTGATATATTAGGGTAAGATAACTTAAAAAAATGTAACAATCTGGGGGGGGGGGGGTCACCATGCTAGATTTTGAATTACGATTTTTTGAAGTTTTAGTATCATAACACCCCATGTTAATTTCAATAATTAATTTCTCTCTTAACTGATGGTCACGGGTGCTGAAATTTTTATCAAGGGTATATAGCTGTTACCATTAACTTTAAGATGGCATCAAAAAATTAGGAACTTTTCTTTTTAGATTTCGAGATACAAGCAAACTGAAGAGAACCCTTAAATAAAATTGAGCTATATTTTCTATAAATACAAGAATACTATTCATTTTCATTTATTTATTATTATATACTTTATTATGTGTGTATAATGAAAGTAACAAATTTTTGGGTTTAATTTTTGTCTCTTACATTATAGTCTTTTTTATAAGCATTGAAACATGCAAAAAAATAAATCTGCAGAAAAGAAAGATACTGACAATTAGCTATATATCAACTCAACTTCACATCACATTTACGTTTCGAAGAATAAAGCTTGATTGGAAGAGTGTTTTTCTCTATAACATGATGCAATATATGGCTATAACAAATACTTGAAGAATCCTGACCTCACAACATTAAAGGAAAAATAAAATCTTGAGATGGGACCGCATCATATACATATATATAAAAATACAAATACATGCATATTATGTCCTTCACCCCTTCTGTACACTTAAATACTTTAGGTTAAAAAACTGTAAAGTAGGTAACTTTTGGAATTCATGACTTCACGAAGTCCAGGTGTACAAAAAAAAAAAAAAAAAAAAAAAAAGTAGAATGAGTTGCCTACTTTACAATTTTTTCCCCAGTTTGTGAAGCTACAGTAGATTAATTGTAATTCTATAACCATGTTTGGGTTAAATGTATAAGAGTGGTCCAGACTTTTGTCAAATCTAAACCTCATTCTTTCAATTTTATTGAAAGATTATGGATTAAAGATTAATATTTATTTAGAGACACGTGTGAATATGTAAGAGTCCCATTTCATACTTTATCATTGCAATAAATTTTTTTTCTTGAGGCTAGTATTTCTTTAACATTATATTTTGCTATACACACACAATTTTTTTCTAACAATTATGCTATAGTTCAATGCAGCAATATTCATGCTTAAAAAAAATTATCCTAATAATGTATTGTTATTTTATCACATTGTCATAGTATTTAGGATGTTCAGCATAATAATACTTATGTTATTACAAGATAACAACATTTGTGCTCCACAATATAGTAATTATTCAATACAGCATAAATTAAATAATTAATTTTACAGTGTAGAAGTGAAATTCCTATATGTAACATGTTATAAATATAACAAAAATATAGGGAGGTATTCATAAACCAAATAACAATGTTATTGAATGTTATCAGTATTAGGGAATTTTTTCGAAAGATAACTCTTATATCTAGTTGATGAATCCCTCCCATAATTTATTTTTCCATGAGTGTGAATTCTCTCATGAAAAACAATCCAGCAATTTAAAAATTCTTCATTTTGCTTGCATTTTACTATAACATAAGTAACAAGAGGGGCAAAACGTATTTTAGCATACTGACAAAAATAAATACACGTAATTATGCAAGCTCATTTTCAGCACTATTTGTGCAACACAACATAATCGCTATCATAAAAAATATTTTACATATTATAGCATAATTATTAATATTGTTCTAATTTAGCATTATTTATGCTATAATGTATATAATGACATAAATTACGTTACTTTATTATATCTTTGCATGTTATATAGTTATATCAATCAGAAAAGCATATATATTTTTACATTTCAAAACAATTTTAGATTTTAATTTTCATAGAGAGATCATTAATAAATGTTGTAACTTTTACTGTATAGGATAACTACATGGGAAAAAAGAATCTAAAGAGTTCCTATTTAGACTTTTTTTATACTAAATTTGTTAGATTTAATACAAAGTTTTTTATGACCTAAAGAGTTAACTATTTACTATTGAAGAAATTACGTAGAAACGCTACTCTTAAACTCTACTCGTTTACTCTACTCTATAGTTACTCTTTAAACTATTTTCAACTAAAGTTATTAGTTTGTACTGAAGAGTTACTTCTATGTAACTGAATAAATTCTTTAATTTATATTTTCTATATGTATGTTTTCAAACTTAAAAAAAACTTCAAAGAAAAACTACAAACACGAATAATTATTATGCTATATAGCTCAATGCAGCAATATGTATTCATAACATCATATAATTTATGCTATATATTGTATAGTCATTATAGCATTACGTATAGTAGCTAAGATGTTCAGTATAATTATTTTTATATTATTCCAAAATAGTAACATTTGTAATCTAGAATATATAGTAATTGTTCAGTGCATCATAAACTATGTATTTAATTTTTTACCTGCTGTAAAGGAAGCTTGTTTATATTATGAAACTTCAGATGAAGGAATTTTAAAAATGATATTTTCTCACTTTTCTTTTTTTTTTTTTTTTTTTTTTACCATTATAATCTTTGCATAAAAAATATAGTTTTAACATTCCATCTTTTATATAATGAAAATAACACTTAAAATTTATCATTTTATTATTTTTCATATAATGTAACACCACATAAATGATATCCTTGGGTGCTTTAGTATTTGTTTTTATATATTAGAATAAAGTGTAAATCATTTTTTTTTATATAACATAAAAATAAAGAAAAGCTGAAGAAAAATATGAGCTGGAGAATGGTGATCCTAAAGAAACGTTTGCATTGCAGTATAAGACGAAAAAATATTCAATGTGGATATAAAAATGGAAACAGAGGCTTTGGAGAGATATGGCGCAAACTTTTTTTTTTTCAAGAGAGATAAAGAGAAAGACTTTGGGTGCGAGAGAGAGAGAGAGAGAGAGAGAGAGAGAGAGAGAAAAGGAAATAAAGAGAATCTACTAGGATATTCCAAGTAAGTTATTGTAATAGCAAAAGAGGAGTTCTTTCTTGGCAAAACCCATTTGCATCTTTCAGATATATATATATATATATATATATATATATATATATATATATATATATATATATATATATATATATATATATATATATATATATATATATATATATATATAGGAAAATGTAGAAGAGAGAGAGATGAGAAGAGATGAGAGTTTTTAAAAAAGGGGGTCAAATTTGATAGATTTACAGTTTATATTATATATATCTGATTATATAACCAAAGAAATTTACTTCTTTTTTTTTTCCTTACTTTATATTCAGGCTTACTGCCAAGTAATTTTAAAATTAATATTCTTTCATCAGTTTTCATATAATGATTTTTTTTGTTTCACACAGAAGTATTTTATTATAAAATTTCTATCAATTAAAACCACATCAATTATTTGCTCCGTTATGAAATATAGCAAAGATAATCAGTCTATATTAAACTCTAGTATCACTGTTACATGCATAGGAAATGTTATTGCATATTTACTCTGAAAATCTTTGATTAAAAAAAAAAAATAAAAAAAAAAAAAATAAAAAAAATAAAACGGAAAATAACTATATTTGAAACTTAGATTATGATTTTATATGATACTATTAGTTAAAAGTAATAAAATTCCTTATTAAATCTCAAAAGTTTAATACATGTAGATAATAATTGAGGTTTTATACGTTGAATTATTTTATAACAACGATGCAATTATGTAATAAAATAGTTGAACTAAAAAAAAAAATAATAATAAAAAAAAAACTTTCTTATTGCTCTATTCTACTTAAATATAAGTATATAAGTTAATAAAATGTGTTATTATTCATAAAAATAACCAATATTTATGATTTTCAAGTTTTGAAAACAATTGCAAGTACGGAAACTTGTAATATCTCTGCAGTTTTAAATGGAGGTAGGTCCGACGGGTTGCATAAATTTCAGGGGCTAAAAAAAAAAATAATAATGATATAAATTTAAACGTAAATTACGCACATAAAACTTATGCATGAATAAGGAAATGAGTTCTTTATTCTAAGTTGTGTTTTTATTTTATGTTTAAGTTTTGACAACTTTTTTTTTTGCTAGTGTATTATATTGGCAATAACAAACGCACTTAACCCTAACTGTATTACCACTTTACTCTTCTCTCTCTCTCTCTCTCTCTCTAGCATTACGACAATGTCATTCAATAAACCAAATCACCCATCAAAAAACTTCTTTCTCTTCTCTCTCTCGAACCCTCGCCTTGTTTCTCATCTTAATACACCTTGAATAGTCATTGCTTTCAAAAAAACAGGTGGTTATTGCATAATATTTTTGTTAATAGTCTAATGAAAAAAATTTTATATGATTTTTAGTATCTTAAGTATTATTTTTATACTCTTCAATGTTATATAAAATAAGAATATAATTCATTCACAAATATAGAGTTTAAACTTCTATTTTTGTTGTAGACAGAATTTTATGTACTTTTTTCATGAAATGTATACCATTTTTTTTATCTCGTTTTAAAATCTCAAGATATGATATATGAAGTCTAACATTTTTAGCAGATAATTATTCTGTATATTTGCAGTTGTAAAGGAAGTTTTTTTTTCTCGTTGACACAAACTATTTGCATCATTAAAATCTATAACCTTTCCATAAATTTTTCGCAATTGCTCTTATAGCATTTAATTTCAATTTATTTTTTCTTAATGTTCTATTGTTTTCTATGTAATAATATAGTTCTTTATATTATACTGTATATATAATATATATTCTACTCTGCGTTTACCATATTAACTTATTCTGTACGTTTGAACCGTTTTCTATCCCAAATTTTAAATGACAATATTCAATAAGATTTCCAAAATTGTATTAAAATATTCTTTAATATACGCTCCATTTAATACAAAAAAAAAATAAGGAAATAAAATATATCGAAATGTATAAACATTAATATTATATGCATTATACATATGGGAAATATGTAAATATATATTTTTTGGAGAGAGAAATAGAGGGATGTTAGAAAAATTGCTATTGGTTATTGTAACGGTTCATGACGGGGGGTGGGTGGTAGTTTTGTGCGAAAAAAAAGGGAGTATAAAAATAAAAATACATAAAGCACATACGAAAGAAGAAGAAGAAAAAAACACCCTCCTTTATTTTCCCTCATTGTAATACAATAGCTTGGAGGTATCTTTCTTTTCTGCTTTCAAAATGAAGTTGTTATTCTTATATACACTAAGATGTCCATTTTAGATAAGAGAGAAAGAAAAAAAGTAAGATTTAAAGGTTTAAATCAATCACATAATAGAAAAGAAAAACTTCGAGCAGAAGAAAAAAAAGTAGCGTTTATTTTTTCGCAAACAATAGTTTTCTTTTGCTCTATATTGTTGTAAGAGAAGAAAGGGGTGAAAAAAAATTCTTTTCAAATTTTATGACTTGTATATACTGCACATTACGTTTTTTTAGAAACAGTTATAAGGCTTCCCTATTCAAAATTGTACCCCTTTATGCTAAGAAAACTTTCTAAAAATTTACAACTTTTGTATTTTGTTTATATAAAGGAAGGGGTTTTATATATATTTAATAAAGGTGTGCCATAAAATTTTTGCATGCTTTATAGTCAATATGCTTTTGTATAAAGAGTAATTTATTGGGTTTTATTATTTGATATAGAAAGTCAAATTAAAACATTTTGGCGTTTTGAAAGCTTTTGATGAATTTATGTATTCTGTATTTAAAGTATCAGAAAAATGTCATCGTTATGACTCACAAAACATTGTATTGGAAGCTTTTTTTTTTTTTAATTAACACACATTTAACTTGAATAAGCTGTAAGAAAATTCCTGGCAAATTCATTGAGTTTATATAAAAATAATCATCGCATATGGACTGTAATATATAGCATTAAATAGAAATAATTCAAAATATTAAAATACATTGAATTGAGTTGTACTGGAATGGAATAGTAACTTTTAGCTGATTAATAATGAAGTTATAATTTTAAGTTTTTTTTTAGTTTTTTGTCACACATGCAGCATTGTGTATTAAAATTAAAAATTTGAATAAGAATAAGGGGGAAAAAACTGGTGACAATTTTCCTATATATACAAATGCGGCAAAAGAATAAACATTTATCTTGATTTACGTTGTAAAATAACTTATAATTTGAAATAAAAATTGAGATATTTACAGTTTCTCTTTCACAGCATGAAAACTATATTTATTTTTTTATTCTTATTTTTCAAATCCCTATGAAACAAAAAATGTTATAATTCTTTTTTTTTTTCTTCTTTCTTTTCTTTTTCTCTGTTTCTACATCTTTTTTCCCCTAGGAAGCAATAATAACACGTCTTCAAGAATTATTAAAATATCGCCCTAAACACATAAAGAAAATAAGGGAAAGAGAAAAAGAGAAAGAGAGAAACTATTGCGACAGATGAATAAATAAATGAAGTTTTTTCTTTCGTTGTGAAACTTTAATATTATTTTGGCTTTACTTTTTTTTTTTCTAAGCACGATTTTTAAATATATCAGATTTTATATTTAACTTAGATTTTTATACACAGAACGTTATATTTAAAATTTATTTAGTAAACATGTTTTTTTCCTGCGTGAAAGTTAAAAATATTTTGTGTGCAATAAACTAAAGTTTTATATTGAATATAAAAGTTAAAAGTATAAAAAATCTTCCATTATATAATGTAGCTTTCAAGTGTTCAAAAAATAAAAAAAGGTTAAAATTTTCTTTTGTAAAGCTAAAGCAATATATTACCTTGATAAATCAATCATTTTTAAGCTTCATGAGAAATTATTTCATAGTATATATATGGAAAATAAAAAACAACAACAGTAATCCAAAAATACATATTTTGAGACCAACTTGAATATGGTCTACTCAAATATATGAAACACAATTGGCGCAGTCTTTTAATTACTATTATTATTAGAAAATTTTTATTGATTTATTTTTACATTTAGTCAAACATCGATAACAATGTTCACATATTTATATTTTTTCTATATTTAAAAGAAAAAAGATAAAACAAATATGAATAATTTTAGAAATGATGAAACAAAAGCATTTTTTATAAGTACACTAAAAAACTTTTTTTAGCTTTCGTCTAGAATTTTAATAAATGAATATACATATATGTAAAAAAAAATGAAAAACTAGAACAGTTTAAATCTGTAAATAATATTTCATCGGTTTGTTATAAAAATAGAAAAAAAAATCAAATATATGTAAACAGAAGACCGCGTTTGTCGGTCTTTTGAATTTCAACACTTTAAATGCAGCCTGCAATAACGACTGCATATATACTTTTGTCATTTTCATGTCCTTCGCCGCTTTTTTTTTTTTTTTATATATTTACATTTCTGTCTTTATACCCCTCAACACCTTTTTATATACACTTTCCTAAGTGTTGAATAATAGAATCAACATAGCAAAAAAATATGTATTTACCTCATGGAGTTGTTAATAATGTTGGATAAAGTTTTTATTTCAAATTTGAGCCACAAGAATATAAAGATGGCAGCATATGTTAGAAGATTTTTATTTATCATTTTCATTTTTATTTTTTTACTTTTTTTATTGAAATGAAAGTTTATATTTAAAATTAAATAAACTATATATTCCATACATTTTTATTTAATACATGGTTTTTGTAAAAATTGTGGATAAATTTACCTGCATGCAAGGACTAAAATAAACGTAATAATTATGCTAGTTCCATGCAGCAATATTTATTCATGTAGCATCTTAATTTATGCTATACAGTGTATTGTAAAATAGTTATTATACTAACTATATACTATACATAATATATAATAATAGTTAAGATGTTCAGCATGTTCAGCATTTGTAATCTATATACATAGAGTATACTGAATAATAATTTAATTTAGCATAAATTACGTTATTTTTTTTTCGTGAACGTTATTATTATTATTTTTTAGTAAACAATCATGCTTTTTTATTACACCCGTATACATATTTGTCGAAATATTTTAGAGAATTTTAGTCAATTTAAAAAATATATATTAATAATTTCTATAACACTATACCAAATTCGTATAAGATGATTTCCTGAGAGAGTGCATGCAGTACTTTCATTCATTTAAAATTTGAATATTCACATTGTTATGTAGTCTTTTTTTTTTTTTTTTTTAAATAGTCATGCTATTTGTAAACTCCATTCACTGCTCCTAAAATGAAGATCAACTTTGGTTGTTCAAATGTAATGTGCATTTTTTTGGTGCAAGAGAACAGAGTTTACGAACAATACCATTGTTATATTGACTTTCATTGTTGTTCATTTATTTGAATAGTATACAATAATCTATCAAATACCCTTGAAAAAAAAAAAGTTGATCTCAAAACTTGAATTAAAAAAATACTATATAAATAAAAAAATTAAAATTATAAAACAAATTTTTATCACTTAATTTAATGTTGTATTTATCAATAAATAATAAAAATATACATTAAAGTGACATATATAGTAATAGTTATGACCTTTAAATGTCAGTTCATTTATTTTGATAAGTCACTTCCCTTGGGGGGAGGGAGAGGAGGAGGACGAGGAGGTTATAGTATATATATATATAAACAGCAGCAAACCCTGTATATAGCCCAGAAGGCAATGTATGACGCGCGAGCCAACTTTTGATAAGGATGCTTAATTAACAGCCATATTAATGGATAATAAAATATAATGGCCATCTCAATAAATTATCTAATTCACCCTTAGGACATACTTTTGTTTATTAAAGTTATTGTTCAATAATGAAGAAGCTAACGGATTATATAACAACTATGATTAAACAATTTCTTCTTCATTTTTTTGTCATGCCAAAAACATGCTTTTTGTTACATTTTTTTTTTAAATTTGATACTACTTCTTGGTTATGTAGTTGATGTTTTCAATATATAAGTATAGATTGAAATTAGAAGTTGGCCCTGTTTTAATAGCTTTTAATGACCACTACAAATTAATTTTACCTAAAAGTTGTACTTCTATAACACCATGATAAAAAGGTATATTGTAAACATTTCGAGCAAACTTCTGTTCTAGAAAAATCTTTAAACAATAGCCTATATAGGACTTTTTTTTTGCTTCTGTATCAAATATTAAGGGTCTAAAAATTAAATTTCATAAAATTGAGAGGATTGACAATTCTTTTAGCTTGGACCACAGTTCTACATTATACAGTATACTCTTATAGAAAATTTTTACTCGTATTTTAATTTTATTTATTTTAATAAAGTCAATTAAGTTATAATTATAGATCCTCTGTAATATTAAAATTAAAAATTTCTTAATTTCTCTGTTTCCTTCAATAGTATAAAATATACATCGCATTCGTCAAGGTTAATTAATTAACAGACACAATAAGTCAAAACACTTACATTATAACCTGCACAAACTTGGTGCTACTTTTACATTCATATTTATATTACTACTAAAAATAATACAAACATAGCTCTAGGACTCTAAATTTGTCAAAAATTATAATTATTTATATACACCATAATTTAAAAATCATAAAATTATATACTCAAAACAAACAGATAGATCATAAAATGGGATCTTACATCTATATAATATTCAAATTCAAAATTCTTTTTTTTTTTCCACTCTCCTTACAATCAAATATTGTTGAATACAATTGTTGAAGGTTTTACATGTAATTGTCAACTTACATTCTATAAGTATATAGTTAATACATTTATATAGACAGTGATGCTGTGTGTACAGCATATAAAATTAAACATTATTTAATATTCACTATAATATTATTTTCCTTTTTAACAATATTACAATACCCTCACAAACTGAGTTAAAAAAATTGCATAAATGGCAACTTTCGGAATTTAAAATATCATGAAATACGGGTCTGTATGCGTACAATGAAAAGCGGGCTACAAGTTTTCTTCCCAGTTTGTCAAAAATCAAAAGCAGTGGTTAAATGTGTTTATGTATAAAGTTCTCATATTGTAATTTATCAATGATTTCTTTTTTAAATACATGATCATTTTAAAGTCTCCATATAAATGTATTACATTGTCATAAGGTATAATGTTAAAATATCATATTATGCACAATATCTTATACAGACGCAAGACATATAACATCTTATTTTTTTCGCACTCGCTATTTTAAATAAACTTTTAAATTCTATAACCCTACATACACAAAATTAATTTTAATTTCTCTTAAAAAAAGAATTTTTAAATTTCAAATTGTTTACATTTAGTTGAAAATAATTATCTTTTCAAACATATATTATTAAAATTTATGCAGCCATTATAATGCTAATTTATATGATATTGAAAGAAAAAATTTCATATAATGAATATTTGAACTTTATACCTGTATACATACAAATTCAATTAATAAAATTAATTTAAATTTTAAATTGCCAATAAATTTATAATTAAATATTAAAAAAAAAAATGAAATTAAAAAAAAGAACGTTTTTTTTTTTCGTATACGTTTTAACAAAAAAAAATCAATTTTAATTAAATTTCAAAAAACAAATAATGTTTTGAAAATTAATTAAATTGCATAGCATGAATTCCATTCTATTTTCTGGTTTTCACACCCAAAGAGAGAGAGAGAGAGAGAATATAACGCTGCGCCAAAAACTACATAAAATATTTTACCAAAGTGATGTATGCATTGCGCATAGCAGCAATGTAGAAAGGGTGGTATAGTTTCTAGGGGCAAGTTTAAAATATTACATAGCATTTTGCTTACTCTATATAGCTAGAGTATGTATAAACATATATATATATATATATATATATATATATATATATATATATATATATATATATATATATATATATTACATATATGTGGTTTTTTAGACCAGAGAATTTAATATTCTATAAAACGAACCACAAAATGCTTTTTACACTTTCAAAATATAACAAAACTGCAATATTTCGGCTTGCATGTTTACCACATTATTATACTCTACACACATGAAAACTATTTAATTTTTTTTCTCTATATATATATATATATTTAAAAAATACATATTATTTTTATTTTAAAAACATATAAACATAAAGTTTAATATAATTTAATGATAAATTATTGTTTAAATTAAAGTTTATTTAAATTTATGTTTTTATATATAATAATTACAATTTTGTTTGTCACGTTTTATGAGAAATAATTAGATGAGTGTTACACTTTATATAAAAAGCTTTAGGTGTTTTTTTGAGTAGAACTTGCATTATAAGGCTGTTATTTTGGAATTATAATATTTTTACAATGTATTTTAAATCATACAATTTTTCAAACTTACATACAAATAATAATAAATGATTTTTATTGAGAGGCCACAAAAGGTATCCACCCACGCGTACGTGGTTCTCTGACATATTTGAACATAATGATCTTGTCATAGATTTGTAATAAAATGAAGATTAAAACATACAGTATAATAATAACTTAATTTAATTTTAATATAAAGTATGGAAAAAATGTGATACAATTGTGACCTGCTTTGATTATGCATTGGGAATTACAGTTGATAAAACGTTTCTGTAAATAATGTAACTTGCCTAAATATAATCAAA
>OX439134.1:14922538-14925038 GCA_949318235.1 Ecdyonurus torrentis
AAAAATATATTATAAATTCTTGTTAACAAAAAAAGCAATTTAGAAAATGGCTTCTTAAAAAAAAATGATGGACGTTATTCGTGACTTTATTTTTTTCTCATATATTTTTTTTTACGCAATGTTGAGTCCAAGCAAGTAAAATATGTCAACGTATACTGATAATTTTTACCACTCAAAATACTTTAAAAAACGGTCCCTATACGATTTAATTACTATTCTCATGATCTCATAATTATTAATATTATTCGTTATACTTTTATGTCTATATATTTTAATTCTCAAGACATTCAATTATAGCATTTTAAATTTCAAAGATTATAAGGTATTTTCCATAATTATTTATTGAAAATAATTTTGAGGAGTTTAACAATAATTAAAACAATAATGCAAAGAATTCTTATATTTCATATACATCAACCTAAAAAAATGCACATGATTTACACTGAACATTCTTGCAAAGAAGTGCTTCAATAATATACAATATTGGCATATTTATACAATATGGTGTATCGTGTAAATTAATACATTAAATAATATTATGTTTTATGCATTGAGATTATTGGTGGAGTTTACTCCATCCTCTTCTGTCCCAGTAAACAATACGCAGTGGACATCAGATAATTCAATAAAAAATAGAAAACAAAATCGAACAAATTGAGATAAAAATACAAAAATTGGACCAGAAAACGCAACTGAATGTATACGAGATTTTTAAATGTATTTTGAGCATTCTATAATGGATAGGGGGTCCGCAAAAGTAAGAAACCTTTTTGACAAAAGAGACATATTTTTGTCATTCTGAGAGCAGCACAAAAACGTGATTAAAATATATATGATATTGAAATAAATATTTAAAAAAGCCGGGGACTGAAGAGGCTGCAATCAAAAGTTGAGCGGAAAAAATTGCAAGGGACCCCTAATTTCATATCTTATATACCACTGTATGGAACTATTTGATTTTTAATATTATTATTTTGAAAAAACTACTTCATAAAGGCTGGAATGAACAGGGCATACGTGTTTTATGGCAAATTTTAAATGTTTTTCGTCGCCGAGTATATATAATATATATCACATACTGCACCACCCTGCGTTTTGTCATATATTCACATGACACATATATTCATATATTCATATTACGAGATTTTTTGTTATTTTATTTTTATTTGATCAAAATATATAAAATCTACCCCATTCTTCCAAATTTTTTTTTATCCATAATCACATTTTTACAATTTATTACTATATTTTACATTATTCAGTATCATCCTCTAAATAGTAAAGACAAAAATAAACATAATAAAATAAAAATTCCACTTGCAAATAAAAACTATATACTTAAAAATAACTTCTATAGCACTTGATAAATAAGAGTAATAATCATGAATTAAAAATCAATATAAAAAATTAACTTTTATCACGCTATATGAATATATCATCATAAATATTGAATAATAAAAAAATATTAAAATTTTATTATATTATGGTGAGTACGATAGAACGGCAGTAGAAATGGCGGCAAGACAAGCATGCTTTCAATGGGTCGTTTTATTCCGACATTACGCTCGTTTTCTCTCTCATATATGAACAATTCACATGTTTTTTTTATACTATACTCATATCATTTTTATTATATAGTCTACAACACTGTCAACATAGTAATCATCATCTTGTTTAAAAATCTTAATCTTTTTTTCACTTAATTTTATTTACATAATGAAATTTTTATTTCTATCATTATTTATTTTACTTTATTAGATCATGGTTATTATGACATTTTTTTTTGTATGGTTTTATTTTTATTCTATGGTAATTGTTTCAAAATAAACTTTTTATTATTGATATCTGTAATAAAATGTATATTAAAATAGAATTGGTTTTTAGTGTCAATATTTTCAACTTTTTTGAATTTTTCATATACTATATAACGTATGAAAGTTTTGATATATAAATACGCGGAAAAAAATAAATTATGCAATTTATGCCGCAATGAATAATTATTTTATAGCATAAAAGTTTATAGAAGTATAATATAAATTATTATGCTGTTCATTGTTTTGATAAAGCAAAATTGCTTTACAATATAGCATTGTTGTTATTTATATGAATATAAATGTTCATGAAATTGAGCTAGATGCATTTACATATTTATTTATTGTAAAATTTTGCAGCATATTATTAAATTGTCTTAATAATAACTTCTTTTTTTTCGAAGTTACATCAAAAAGTAAATGAATATGTGAATTGTATCTTTAACGTACTTATTTTGTCCGTCTAACCACCGTGAATTGTCATGCAATTGATCTCTATAGTTAAATCTTAATTAAGATTATTTAATTCACTGTTTCAACAATTACACAAAAACTATAGTTTATTGATTGCAATGTATAGCGGTAAAAGGGATCATTTCTTGACCTTTCAATTTTTTTTTTTTTTTTTTTTTTTTTTTTTTTTTGCAACTTTCAAAGTTTCAAAGTTAACATTACTTTAAACATTAAAA
>OX439134.1:14930038-14940308 GCA_949318235.1 Ecdyonurus torrentis
AACTCGTTAAATATTTAAATTCATTTATTTTCTTATACACACACTTACTGGCACATAAATTTATAAATGAAGGACTGAAAATCTTGTTATTGCAAGAAAAAAACATAAAATTGTTCCAAATTCAACATGAAAGTTTATATATATAAAATATTTGGTCTCTGCTTTCGTTACTGCAAGTTTAAAAAAAAAACTTTTTAAAAATGCATCTACTCATAAAATGTTACGCAATACAATTTACCGTTAATTTTTCACCGTGTTATATGGAATGCAAAGATTTTTGTTATATAGTACTTTTTTTTTACATTATCTTTGAATAATAGGAAGGTGTAAATTTTGAAGGTCAAATGAGAGGGTTCACCTTATGCCTTGCACATTGTTATATAATAATACTGAAATGTTTTGTATGTTACGTAACATACAACGTTTTCATAGGGTTTTTATGATCGTCAGCTGACATTTACTGCATTTTTACGTCTTTGCCACGCTCCGAATCACGTGATGTATTTTATCTTTTACGTAGAGTAATACAATGAAGTTTTTTTTTCTTCTATTTTTGAGATTGTATATTACCACACTTGTTTATAATATTGGTATTTTTAAACATTACAATACAAATAAAAAAATCACGGTATATTTATTGAATTTGATTAATATAGGGATCAAATGGGGAAAAAACTAATTCGTTATATACAGATATACTCAGGGATTTTTTAATTGGTATAAAATTATTTGTTCCCTATCATTATTTAGTATACCACAATTTTATCCATCATAATTTGGTTTTTATTTAATGAAATAGTTATTTATATTGCAAGAAAAAAAATTAATAGTTTAAAATAATTATTTAAAAAAATAGCAAAGAACAGAGTGTTGCAAAAAACTTGTAGACTTATTTATAATTTAAGTTTTGAATTTTGAATGTTTATTAACTTTCAGTATTATTTTATCTTATGCCATTTACTGAGGAAATTTCCTTATAAATTATTCACTGAAAATGAATTTTTAAGATTATAGGCACTGATGATACTATACCATTAAATTGAGTGAACCAAAGAAATTTATACCGACTTGATTGAGATATCAATTTAGATGTTGCTTATAAAGGAAAAGAAAAAAAAGTAAATTGGGCATTTCTTATAATAGTTGGTCCATTTGGTTGAAGTAAGAAAAAAATAAACATTTTTTTAAGTAGACACTTAAACTAAGTATGAGTGTACTTTTGTTTAATCCTTTAACCGTGAAGAGAAAGAGAGAGAGAGAGAGAGAGAGAGAGAGAGAGAGAGAGAGAGAGAGAGAGAGAGAGAGAGAGAGAAATAACCACCTGTGATGGAAAGTATATACTCACTTAAAGTTAAGTCTTAAAGGATGATAAAATAAAATAAAAAAGAAAGAAAACTATGGGTATATATAGAGCTAAAAGTTCACTTTAGAAAAAGAAAAAGGAGGTATAGCTCACCAAGTTCTCTCTCATCTCTCTCTCTCTCTCTCTCTCTCTCTCCTCTCTCTCTCTCTCTCTCTCTCTCTCTCTCTCTCTCTCTCTCTCTCTCTCTCTCTCCTCTATATGCTCTGAAAAACCATTAAAACAAAACGAACCCACCCTCTTTTTTTCTCTTCTGAGATACTGCTAATGTGTTCAGAAAGAAATGGCAGGGAAAAGTAAAAAAGAAAATTCTCATAACTTTCCTACACGTGTGGGTTGCAGAAAAAAAAGGAGCAAAAAAAAATCTCCAAAAAAAGAAGAAAAAATAGATGGAAAGAAAATTGGAAAAAGAAAGCTGATTTTTTTTTCTCGACATACATAACAAGAAGAAGAAAAAAAAATGCAATTTTCAATCGCTCCATTTCTCTTGAATTTAATGTTTTATGTTAAATTCAAACGACTTGAAGAGGATTTTTTTCTTTCTATATATTTGCATATTTTTACACAGATATTTATTTCAACTTTTATATATTGAACTTAATGTTCTAGAAAGATAAGGGTTCCTTTTTTTCTCTCTCTTTCTTTATATTTTTCTTACAAATATTTATTTTTATGTTTTTTAAGAACTGATTTATCATAAAGAAGAAAAAAAGTAACATTATAACAATATATGATAATGCAAACTTTTTTTCCTTGAGTTATTGTTATTATACTTTTTTTTTTCCAAAAAGAAAGCAATTTTTTAACAATTTATTGTTCTTATATGCAATACTAGAGCAAAAAAGATAACACTGTTATGTGTTTTTCTTATGGTTTTCTTATATTATGTCCAAACAGTTGCATAAATTTAGGGGCTCTTTCAAGTCCAACTTGAAATACTTTTTTTTTCTACTTCCTTTGAATTACATTTCATTTGATTCCTGTATCAACTGCTCTATCACGTGAAAATATAATGTATGTCAACAAAAGATATACTAATTAAATTATCAGTAAATTTATTGAACATACAATTGTGATAATTTTTATCACATCTATAATTTTAGAGCGTGTTTTTCTCATAAGAACAAAATTGAAAACTTAGATCAAGTTTTTATGTGGTAAAATATTTTATCATACTAATACAAAATTTTACCTTAATTGCCTTATTACAAAATAATGCATTGGTGTTTATATATAGAGACTTAAACTGAATGTTTCATACATAAATACAAGTTGTAGAGTAAAACGTAACATTACACTATCTTTATATACGTTTGTTTGTTTTTCCTTTTTCTTTACACAATTTATAATTTTTTTTATTATTATTGCAAGACTCTAAAAAATCAACAACTCTATGAAATGAATTATATATATAAAGAAAAAAAATTGAGAATAAATTCAAAAATACATCAGAATAGACTGGTAGTAACTCACAAAAGTAAAAAAAAATATAAAAGATAATCTTTTGCTAAAGATAAATAACAAAAGAAGCATTATTGTCTTGTAAGAACAAATGTTTAAAAGATTTCCTTCTTAAAAAAAAAAAAAAAAAAAGAGTATATTCTTAAATAGAGAGTAAAGAAAAGAGAGAAGGCGGCTACCTGTGTGTAAATTGCATCATATGTCTTGTAGAATGTGCAATTGTAAACCGTTTTGTTGTGGAGTGAGTGAGAGAGAGAGAGAGAGTCAGAACAAAATCGTGTGTTGGTGGTCAAGCACTTTGGAACAAATAACACTAAATCTACTCTGCTTCGTATAACGTATATTATATAGAAAATATACCGCTATCTACTTCAAAAGTAAATTTGTTGTGCTATATCAGACTTGGATGTTATACTGTCTAGTTCATGACGTATTGTATAATATAAACTGTCTAAGTACCAGTGTGTAAAAAGACCTTGTACAAGTTTAAAGATTTTTTCTTTTAAATATTTAGGGCTACATTGAAAAGTCCCATATCACTGAAATTCAAAAGTTTAACCGCTAATTTTTTTCCCTGAAAAGGAAAGAAATATAATAAAAAAAAAGCTGTCACTTGATCAGAAAATTTTCGAAGAATTTATTGAAATTAAGGCCCTTATATAGAAAATTAAATTTTAAAAATGATTTATAGTAATAATAAAGCTATATATACCCCTTTCTTTCATGCACCAAAATTTTAACACATTTGGATTGGAGATATTTTACTATTTTTACTACCACCATGCAAAAAAAGAAAAACAAGATGATAATTTTGTCAAACACTTCGCCAGTAATTCAGTATCAGCTTTATAAAACATCGTTATGTTTTTCAAATTGCTCATGATAAAATGATACTAAACATTGCATTATGGACAGTTTTTTTTTTTTTTTTTTAATTCTCAGAACCTCATAACTAAAAATTATAAAAGTTAAATTTTTAATATTTATTATATAAAATAACTCCTGTAAGCTAAAACCCCATTTTAATGTTTTATAACTATATTTCCAAGATGGTGTATATTTTTTTCCCTTTTTGAAATCCTATAATTGATGATACCATAATATAATACTTGTATTTTTTTTGTATATATATATATACCATATAAGAAGGAATTATATAAATAAGAAAGAAAAAAAAGTAAAGTCTTAATTCACAAGAAAGAAAGACTTAAATTTCTTTTGTTCAGGTGTTTTTAGACAACTTAATCACGTTAAAAATAACCATTAATTACTCTTTTCCACCTTATTCCTTTTTAGAAATATAAATCCTATACGACTTTTATATAAAGAAGAAACAAGGTTCGTTAGAAGAAAAAAAAAACTTGCTATCATATATTTCTTTCTTACTTGATAGGTTTAGAGCGAGAGAGAGAGAGAGAGAGAGAGAGAGAGAGAGAGAGAGAGAGAGAGAGAGAGAGAGAGAGAATAGAGATAGAAAAAGAATTTAGACTTGATTAATGTTTTTTCAAGGCTTATACACAGTCAAACCCTAATATTTTCTCTCTCTCTCTCTCTCTCTCTCTCTCTCTCTCTCTCTCTCTTCTCTCTCTCTCTCTCTCTCTCTCTCTCTCTCTATTCGATTCTATATAATACATTAGCATTTCTCCATATATATTGTAATCAAGATGGCTCAAAAAAGCTCTATTTTTTATATAAAATCCTCACATTTATTTCTTACACGTAATAGTATAGTATAGAAAAGATAAAAGTTAGAGGGGAAATTACTAATTTCTTAATGGGAATTTATTCTAAATTATAATAGCTTTTAAGACCGTATTTAGTAATATTTTAATATATTACGATATTTTAATGATATTATATATATATAATAATATTATACTTTATTTATATTATTTTCTTTTTTACACGCGCGGAGAAAAGAAATTTCGTAATTTTATGTACAGTATATGGTTGTATTTAACCATATATTATACTACATAATAGCATATTGAAATAATAGTAATAATAAACAATAATAATAGTATAATTGAAACTTGATAATGCAAATAATTATGCTTCAATCTTGTTTGTTTGTTGTTATTTGATGAGATTATTTATGCATTCATGCAATAATTGTTGTTATTATTTGCATCAATAATAGTATGTTTATGAAGCAAGGAAAAAAAAAACGCAATGTCAGTTATTTTTATTGGACTATCTAACATTAACTTTTAATAAAATATGAAAATAAAATATTTAATAATGTTATATTTCGAACTTTTAAACTTTTCATCGATATAATATAAAATTTTAAAAGATTTCAAATTGTTAATCAGTTTGATTGCAACATGTTTTACATTGATGTGCAAGTGACCCATGCACTAAAGTAAATTAAAACATGAGCCAGAAAAAAAATTGTATTAAATTTTATCAAAATTTCCATATTTTTTAACTGTAATTGTACCTTTTTCATGTAGGTTGATTTCTATAAGGAAAAGTCAGTATTTAATATAATTAAAAAAGTTCTCAACTCAAACGAGAGAAAAAAATACACTGTGCAATGTTACACATCATAAGAATATAAACACCCTTTTGGGACGTTTTTACATTTTTTTATATTCAATTTATTTTATATATAATAATAATATAAAAATAATTTTTAACGGTGCAAAAATAATAATGAAAAAAAAAAAAAGCAACAATTTTTTTTTTTCGTATATATATGCCATAATATTTACATAGAGAGTAGCTTGAAAAAGTGTCCCCTGATTAAACTTACATTGCACGTACAGTTGAATCATTACGTTTATTTTTATTTTTAATTTTTTTCCTCTCTATTCTATACGTTAATTCTTTTACTGAGTCGTTTATTTTAAATACATCAACTTAATGAATTTTTAACACACAAAAAAACTCAATGTATTTTTTTTTACGAGTACACGTTTTTAGATTTTAATATAATTAACCTAAAATAATTATTTTAATAAAGAACTTTTTATTTCAATATTTTTAAAGTGTATATTTATAATAATTTAAAAAATATTAATTTTTAAGTTACACATTTTTTTGGGACAATTCTATAATTTCTGTTATTGATTTAGTACACATTAAAAGTAACGTAATAGTTATGTATAAATATTTTTTTATACTGCATATGTGTTTATATTCATTTTGTAATAGTATTAAACTAAAATGAATACCTATTTTTATATATATATATATATATATTTTACTCTTATTAAATAATTTTGGTAAGCATTGATCCAACAATATAGAATAGAAGTACAGTAAAAAGGTATATATAGTAAAAATTACTTAAATATATATATGAAAGAAATTATGTTATCTCGTGGTAAAAACACATTTATACCCTAAAACGTATATAGCAATTTTATATTACAATTTATTGAAAATTATTCAGTATATTTTTTTTTCTTCAATATATCAATGTTATTTTGTCACATTTTCCCTGGCATAATTTTATACGAAAAAAAAAACACTAGTAAAATTGTATTATTAAATAATAAAGCTGATTTGTATTCATAATTCAGCTTATTCAAAAAAAATCCTAATTATATTTTTGGATATGATAACAAATACTTGAAAAAGACAATCGAAACAATTTTGAATAGTAAAAATAACAATAGATAAAATAAATAATGCAATAAGAATTCCCTAAATCAATTTACAGCTCTGATCAATTGAAATAAAAATAAAAATCAAATATAACAGAATAATAAATGAACATTGAAATTAAAAGGTCGGTATATACATATTAATCATTATTTAGTACATACATACACATATATATACTACTATAAAATTCAATAGAAAATTTGGTGGTACAGTAGTATACATACCGATATCTTCTTAAAAATATCTTTTTTTGTAAATTTGAATAATGACATAATTCAAATACTGGACAGCCATTTTTATATAATAATAATAACGATGCAAAAGGGGGAGGATAAGGGGTGTATTTTTTCTCCCTTTATATCATACACCCTTTTTACACTTCATAAGGGTGGGAGAGAAAAAAAATGGAAATATAGTTTGTGTTTTTTTAAGCAAGCCACCCCTCTTCCTGCATATAAAAATGACCAGTGATATAACTCTATAGTACCAAGTAAACATGTAATGTGCTGATGTCATTTTATTTATTACTTTATTTTCTTTTCTTACAAAAAAAAAGTTAACAAACCCCTGTTGTGTGAAAAATGATTTTTATTTGATTAAAAAAACAAGAATATATTTTTTAATATTTTTATACCCCCTATTGTTATAATAATAATATTTTTGATTTATTTGTGCTAAAAAAAAAAGTTTTTAATTCTTAATGTTAGAAGAAATTTTAATTGCAAAAATGGCTACATAAGCAATTTTATATTCTTTCTTTATCTCATTTAATACATTGTCTTTAATTAACTTTTTTTTTTCTAAATTATGTAAGAGTTTAATGAAATTTTCTTTCCATGTAATAAGACTTAAAAAAAAAGATTGTTATATGAATATTAAAAAAAAAACGAGAGAGAGAGAGAGAGAGAGAGAGAGATTAAGCAAATTGTAATTAAAATATGTAATTAGAATTTAAAACAGAATCAAAATACATCAAAAATAAGAAATATTTATGTTTAAAAAATATTCAAATTACTATTGAAATAAAAATAAATTTCAATTTACAGTATAGTTCATGTTGAATTTTTAGAATTAAAATTGAAAATTCAGAACTGAAAGTTTAAAATATTGAAGTGTAAATTACTCTTTTTTTTTTTTTTTTTTTTGCCTGAATTTTAAAATTACAGTTTTCATTCATTGTTGCATACTGATAATGCGTTTTGATCATATTTTTATTTTTTTATTTAGGAGAATCTGAATTTTTTATTACAACGATGTGTCTATGGTTCAATCATTTTTTTTTTTTTTTTTTTTTTTTTTTTGCATATCGTAAATATTATGTCAATTACTATTTACTTCCATAATACATCTCCATGAAAATACGTAATTGTTATTGAGCCAGTTTATAAAAATAAGAAACGTAAATATATACAATAAGCATAATTGTTACAGTTGGAATTAAACACAATAAATTAAAAATTACTTTTTCGTTGAGATGAAACCACTTTCTTAAAAAATTTATAACTAAAATAAAAATAAACTAAAAAGTAAACTTTTTGAAGACAAACTTTTCCCCAAAAATTACTCTTATATAATAATAAGAATCTATCATTTTCTAAAAAGTTATTATAAACTTTGTAATCTTTTTAGCACACGGATATGGGGAAGCGCAAAGTATATATAAGAATTTTTTTAATATATATATTTTTTGCTTCTTATATATATATGAAAAAGTTTTTTGGGAAACACCGGTGGTTATAATGATGTTAGCACTATAAGACGTTCATCCCCTTATGTATTTCAAAGGGTGGTAACATATGCTATAGGCGGGAGGGTGGTATAGCATTTTTTTTTTTTTTTTTTACTTAGCACACGAAAAAAATGCAATGTGTTTCATTTCTTTCTAGACTTCAAAATTATTGGAAATGAGGGCTTTTTTTTTCTTCTTGTGAGTTATTGGATAATTTATTTTAATGGTTATACAACGTATTTTTTATGAACAGGATTTTTGTGTCATATATGACATACGCAATATGTTTTACAGGATTATAATAAATTAAAAATTTAAGAAAAAAGAAAATGGTATAAAAAGATATTGAAAATATGGTGCGTATAAGTTATTGTTTCCCGTTGTAAGAAAAAAATATAAAAGTTATGAATGCGTTATAAACTTATTATGAAAAAAAATATATAATTTTTATTATAATAACTTCAATCTAAATTCATCATGTTAATAATTAAAGTAGTTATGAATAGTTATCTTAATTGTAGGCTTAATAAATATTAATTATAAATTTATAATTTTTTTAGTTATTATTTTGTTAACAAAATAATAACTAAAAAAATTATTAAATTTAATAATTATTATTATAGATTTACAGAGTTTATATAAAATAAAACCCAATTTAACCTTTTTTTTTTTTTTTTTTTTTTTTTTTTTACTTTTGCGATTTTATTTTTAATGGAATCAAGTTATGCTTTAACATTATTATATTTGCAGCAACATTTTTCAAACATATATAATGTAAAATGTATCTGATTGCTTGAGAATTGAAGATAATATATTTTTTTAAATTTCTTTGCATGTAATATTATTACAATTTTTGGTTAGAGTACTCTAGAAGGGGGGAGTATACGCGATCCAGCAGAATTTTTAAAGCCATTTTATTGGTTGTTGAAATCGAGAATATTCTAATCTGATTGGCTGACGTGCCCAAAATTTTCATTGTTGTCAGTCAATGTTATTTAAATGGGGGTTTTTTGGTTCTGAAAATGACCGTAAGTAATGGGAAAAAATGATATTTTGAAGACTCATAAAATTGTACCTAAACGTTGTCAAGTTATGAAATTTTCACAGATGAAACTTTATTATTTGGCGAAAAAAATAACATAAATTCAAAAGTCGCAATAATTCGCAAATACCGTTATTTAGTGTTCAATTTTGAACGCTTTTTTGAAAACGCTGTATTTTTGACGAAGCTATTATCGTGATAACAATGGCAAGTTTTTTTTTTAAATCGTTTTATTTTTATTATATTTACTATAAATGTTCATAAATTTGATTTAAGCGATATTAAATTACGTTTTCTTTATAAGTATATGGAATTAGGTTGTTTATCGATATTAAAACATCATCAGTATATCGATTTTACGTAAATATAGTAGGCATAATATACACGAAACATCTCGTTTTTTTAACCTTTTCCCTAGTCCAGCTAGAGTAATGAAATTTGCGCTTTTTTTCTCATAAAAATAATTAGCATAAAAGTAGATTTAATCTTTTATCTCTATACCAGCAGTGTCGATTTTTGAAACTACGCTCGATCGCGAAACATAGATCAAAAATTAATAAGTTGCACGTGTTTTTACTTATTTCTCCGCACTTAATTAATGTTTATTTTTTATTTACAATAACTTTTCATCATTCGTATACCTTTTTTTTTTTTTTTTTTTTTTTTTTCTTCTTCATTTATTGCATAGAATGATGTAATTACGCCCTATTTTCATGGCAAAATAAGATGATTAATAAATGCGGTTTCTCCCAATATGATCTTTATACCCCTGAAGTGAAGACTGGAGTGTGCAGAGAGATGTAGAATGTATGCAAAATAAACTTTTTACCTAATTAGTAATTATCTTTTGAAATACATCTTAAAATATTTAGAGCCATCGACCGTCCATACTTTGAAAAAGTACTATACTTTAGAGCTCGGAATAGACCGTGACCCCGCGCGTAGTCCAAAAGTAGCGTTCAATATAAAACTTTGAATATCTCCTTGAGCTTGAGCGCTATTTAGATGCGCTATTTTACCTCTAGATAAGCAAGATGTTTAACCTTTTTGTCATGCCTATGCG
>OX439134.1:14940508-14975508 GCA_949318235.1 Ecdyonurus torrentis
ATTACAATTTTTGGTCAGCAAAATAAAGATACAGTTATTATATGTAAATCTTATCAATATTTATATTATACAGATAAAAAATCAACAAAATAAAAAATTTAATATATATGAATACATTCTAAAAATAAATACAAAATAATAATTTTTGTATAAAAACAAGTAAATATCTTTAAAACACGAATTTTCTTAGAAACTCATGAATAATACTCTCTTAAATAAAATAAATTGAAATGGGAATGGAATTTTAATATTAAGAAAATATTTCTAGTAGTACAGTAGATTTTGTTCTCTCTCTCTCTCTCTCTCTCTCTCTCTCTCTCTCTCTCTCTCTCTCTGTATTTTTATCAAGAACATTAAAGAGAATTTTTCTTCCCTTTTATTGTATTTCTTAACTTGTATGTGTGCAGTGCATATCAATGCCCTTATTTTGCATAAAATAAGCTTGCTTTTATATAAAAGTTTTTTTTTCTAAACCTTTTTTTTTTTCTTCTTCTAAACCCCCCTTTTTTCTTTTATAACGTATATAAATGTAAGAAAACTAGCTTTATTCCCTTGCTTCTTCCAACCCCCTTTAAATTGTCATATAAAGTCTGAGAAGCACGTGTTTTTAACCGGTAAATGACTTTAGAACTGTCGGTAAATCCGTGATAGTCAAATGAAACTTCAAAATAAATGTACTATATACATGAATATAAAAAGTGATAATATACTCCATCATTTTACTATTCTATTGCTATATAAAATGTATATTATTGTTAGTTTTAAAAAACAATGGGATACTTATTTAATATCTTGTGTGTAAATTCCTGACTTTTTTTGATTTATAATATTACTCTTTGTTATATTCGTAACAATGAAAATTTTGATCTTAAAATAAAGATTGAACGCTGTATTTAATTTATTTGTATATGTATACTGTATAGTGGAATGGTTATATTTCTTAAATAACTTTTTTATTTTTTTATTAACTTTTTGCTGAAAAAACTATTATTATTTGCATATAACAATAATATAATATATAATATAAATACACTAATATTAAAATTTTCAAGTCATTGGGGAAAAAAAAAAGGTTTATATTAATTAGCTCACATAAATACAAAAATTCTATAAAAAAAATAATTGATGTAAATTATAAAATGCATACATTCATGCATATAATATATTGTGACTTTTTTTTTTTATATAAAACTGTAATTAACAATAATCACAATCTGTTACTGCTGCAATTTTGTAATTTATTATTTATTTTTCTTATAAATATATTAATGTTATTTTTTATTTCACCCACTATCAATTTTTTTTTTATTATTGTATTTTAATACGGGTGCATATAGTTACTCTACTTACTTGTACACTTCATATTATATATATACTTTTAAAATTATACAATGGGAATACAAAGTAAAAGAATCTATAGTATTTTCAAACTGAGTCACTAAATATATCATGCATTCAAACTTTTAAAGTCTTTTTCATGAAAAAATTATTTCTAATGGAGTATGGAAATATATATTGAAATGGAGTTTTGCATCAACTGAAATCTCCATGAAATGAAATGTGTATGCCATGGTCATAAACAAAATGAATTCATTTTTTTATGAAAAAGACTGGATACATCAAATTCTAATATAGATATTGTCTAAAATTATTGAAATTTGATACTGAGATTTAACTCTATACTATAGTAAATGTTAACTCACTATAATGGGGTATACTATAGGGTGTTTACGCATGACGTCATTCTGGTTGCTTTTTAATGCTCTTCTTGAGCAATGAATAAAATTGCTCAGCATAGGACAAACGTAGTTTTTGGTTATTTTCTTTGGAAAATTAAATATTTTTTGGTCATTATTATTTTTATTGCATACCTGAGGTACTAATTCAACTTATTAACAGCATCAATGCTGTCCAAAAAATTGCGAAGTATTTTTAAACTGGGTAAATGTGCCATTTTCCTATACCGGCCAATGTTATTTTGTACTCACTTATGACGTTGACTTTAACGTGAATGAAACCACCCTATAGTCAAATTGGTAGAGGGTTTTCCATAGAAGTCATGTTTTATCTTTTGTACTCATCATACTTATACATTTGACACTAACCTCTAAAAGATTGAAAATTTAGTGAACATTCACTCGTGCCATAACACACAAACTATATGCATTTCGTAAAAACTCCCTTAACATTTGTATAAGAGTATACATTTTTTTTTCTGAGAGTACGAATTATATTATGAGTTTTCACGAGCTCGTCCAGTACTGCTGTAAACCATATGTAGATGAAAAATTTGTTGCACTCTTGATCACTTGAGATGAAACATTTTGACCAGTTAGAGACAACAATTTTTAATTTCCTATATACTATCAGTTAATAACCTGAAATTGTAAAAAAAAAAAAAAGTAAATAAATTATAGAAATTGTAAAAATTTAAAGATTACAATTGTTTCCTTAAATTTATTCACTCACTGTTTAATTGTTATATCTGTATTTCTGCTGAAGACTTAAAAAATATAATTTATATTATTTATAATAATTATAAAAATAATAATAATAATAATAATAACGATTTAAAGGCCACTTCAAACCCTAACCTTATGTTAATTGTCGTAAGTTGGAAATATTTTTACCCTATATATATAAGAAAAGTATGTGTATAAAAGTAGTGTATGATTGCATAAGAAGCATTATATAAAATGCAAAATTGAAGTAAGTTATCTTGTTACCATGACAACGGGAACGTCTTCACTGCATCTCCCTCTCTCTCTAACACACACACATATACACACGTGGCTTTTCCCCCCCTGACTGTATCTTGATAACCCGCTAAATGGACCATCAACTTGACTTTATGACCAATCACAAAAATTGAGCTTCATATAAACATGTAATACAACAGACGTTTTATCTTTCTACTTTGTGTGAAAATTATTTTTATTAAGAGATTCTTTATTTTATTAGATATAATTTGTGGAGAGGAATATATTTTGAATAGGTATTTAAATAACCAATAAAAATAAAATAAAATTTTTATGTAATATATTATATTACCTTTTTTTGATAATAAAAATACTATATAATTCTATTATTATATCATAAATGTAGTATCGTGTTAATAAGTGTTAAATAAAAATTTACTCGGCCAGAAACGTAAAAAATTAGTTCTCCTTTATAGATATGAAAATATTTATTAAATACACTAATATTTATAAATAAAAAAATTAACATATATCTTATCAAATTAAAGAAAATCTATTGCATGAATCCATGTAGGAAATCATTTCAATTGCCATACAATTAAATTATATTAATTTTTCGTACAATATAAGTTTTTGTATCAAAGAACTATAAAAAAATTATTACTTTCCTCTTTTATTTTTTATTATATTATATTAAATGCATTTTAAAATTATGATGTAGAATTCTTTAAATGCGTAAAAATGGATTAAAATCAATAGTCAACAACTTAACATTGTCAGTTCATAGGAACATTATGATATAGTTGTATTTATTTAAGAACCTGACTCATTATTGTAAAAAGTAGTTTGCCTGAGTTTAATAGGTAACCGGAAGTTAGCTAGGGTTTCAGTTGAATAGGTTGTATACACAAACCCTTCCTATTTTTTTGTTGCTTTTTTTTTTTTTTTTTTTTTTTTGCGATTTTTTAAAGTTAAAAAAATTAATTTGTTTAAACTATACAACCCACACAACTATACGTACGTATAAAACTTAAGAAAATTTTCACTTTATGTTTAATAATTTCCCAGCGTAAACTTTATACCATATAACATTATTCTACCTCTGACTCCCATTATTTCTAATAATTTTGTTGTATATAGTATAATATAAGATGTAATTTTCAATAAATCTCTACAAATCCTTTGTGTCTTATATTTTACCTTGTATATATATATATATATATATATATATATATATATATATATATATATATATATATATATATATATAAAGAAAAACAATAGACTTGTTTAGCTTGAACGCAATTCATTGTTGTTAGGGGTATATAAAGCTAAGTTCAGTGTTATACATCAATTATTTGTTATATTAGACATCATGAAAAATAGAAACTTACGAGCATTGTATACAAGATTAAATGAAAAAAAAAACACCCAAGTTTATTATGTTCGTGTATAAAATAAACTATTACTTATGTGTTTTTAATATTAGTATATATATTTTTAAATTAATTGCTTTAAAAAAGCATGTTTTTTTTATTTAGATTAATTATGTAGCAGAACAGAAAAATAATATTTTATTTGTTTTTTTAGAGGTGCAATAAAATTCCTTTACTTAGAATTGTACCCGTATGATAGAAGTTTAAACTAATCACCATTGAAATTATCTGAATAATTATTTAAATAAACTTATTGAGCTCTTTTAATTCCAGATTTTAAAATCCATCATAACATAACAAGTGCAACATTCATACGCTTTATAACATTTTAACATACTTGTTATATTCCAAAACATAATGTACCACAAAAAAATCATGTCCAACTAAGTTTTTAATGATTTGTTTACCACCATTTATTTTACTGAAAAATCAAATCAATTTAGATATAAACTTTAAAAAGTAATTAGAATAAAATTTGAGACGCAGAACTTAGAAAAATATTATACATTTTGATACTTTATACTATTTAAAAATATGTTGCAACAAATTTTTTAGTATATACATCAGCTATGTATTTTCTCTTTTTTGGAATGTGCTCACTTAAATGAAATTTAAAATATTTAAACTGTAAGCTCGGAATTAATAATTTGTGTATAAGAGAGAGAGAGAGAGAGAGAGAGAGAGAGAGAGAGAGAGAGAGAGAGAGAAATTATGTATCATAGTTAAAACACACACATTAATTTAGTTTCCGAAAGAAAAAAAAGCAATTAAATGTAAAATAAATAAGTATACGTATTTATACCTAAACACAAAAGTTTTCATATAAAGTAATAATTATTATTTATTATTTTACTTAAATACATTACAAAAAAGAAAAAAAAATACAACGTTTATAAGATTATAAATAAAATAATTTTAATTAACATTATATTTTGTTCTTCCTCAAAATGTTTTTGTAGTTTATTTTCTTAATATCCTAGCCACAAAAGTTAAAGAAGTTTTGCTTATACTTTGGTGTGTATAAATTGTTAACTTAAGAAAGTTTTAAGTTTCTCTCTCTCTCTTTATATTAAGATTTAGATGAAAAGAGTTTTCATATATGTACGCAAGTGTTCACGCAATTTATAAATTACTTTTATTACAAACTTATCCCTCTACACCCTCTTATATTTATACTTTCATTTTCTTTAAAAACATGTAAGTTTTATGAGCAAATATCATCTCCTCTCTCACTTTTCCTTTTCCCCCTTATCTTCTTCATTTAAATATTATTTTAATAACTTTAAGAACACATTAAATCATTTTAACCTTAAACCAAAAATAATTTAATTTATATTTTCACTCAATTTAGTAAAATTTTATTTTATATATCTGATATTTAATGAAAAATATCTTAAAGAACGGAAATTGTCGTTTATAGATAAGATTTTTTAAGAAGTGTGTCCGACTTTTTGCCTAACTTACAGGGGCTAAGGGAAAAAAAGGAAATTAAAATTATTTTATTTTTATTATAAATTATAATTGCTTATAAGTTAAAATTAGTTTTTCCGTTGTCTTTTATTACTTCTTTACTGTCATCCATTATCAAATGAATTAATTTGTCCGTCAAAAGGGCCTATGTGCATAAAATTGACTCTTTTTTTACCTCACAATTTTAACTCAACTTTCCAATATATACAATAAATTTATTATAAACATAAATTTTAGCAAGAAACTATAATACTGAAAATAATTACAACTTTCCAGTATTTGCCTTAACATTATAATAAAACCATGGAAACCTCTAAATTAAAAAAATTATTAATTAAAGTAAAAACTAATCTAATAAACACACACACACACACACACACACACACACACACATACATACATATATATATATATAATATAACTATTAAAACTACATTGTAAAATACTGAGTTTATTTTTTAGTGTACTGCAAAATGTTGTAATAATAAATTTTATGCTAAAGTCACATAGGCTGAAAAATACGTAATACAATCAAAGAATAAAAGGCTTGACGCAATTTAGCTGTTTATACGTAGGAGGAAAATTCTCTCTCTCTCTCTCTCTCTCTCTCTCTCTCTCTCTCTCTCTCTCTCTCTCTCTCTCTCTATTCTCTCTGTCTCTCTCATCCACTGGGATTGGAGACAAAATAAGTATCAAGATTTAAGCCTGACATTCCAATTTCTACTTGTATAACATAAAGCAATCACTAGAGACTAAAAAAAGAAAGAGAGAAAAAATAGGTAACAGTAGCTTTATATATATACAACATCGTTAAAGAAAGAAACGTGAAATACAAAACCAGAAAGATAACATAAAGAAACATAAAAACTATAAACATAATTTAAACTTTTCTATTTTTTTTCTTTACAATAATATATATTACATTACAACAATGGTATTATATATATTATGAAATGTAATAAAAATAATTCTTGTAATAAATTTTTTTACATTGTATTAAACTTTAACAATAAGTCATTTGATTATATTTATTGTTTTTATTTTTTGTTACTTGTGTAATAATTTTTAGAATAGAAAATGGTTGAAAGATTTTATTGCAGATTGAAATTTTATGCAATTTTAATTTAATTTTTATTTCCTTTATTGTATTGTGTATTTAATTGGATATATATTTTTACTTTTACGATAAGAAGGAATTTACTTAATTTTTATGCTTTTACAATGCAAAATTTTTCATAAAAAGATAAATGGAATAAAATGAAGATATTATATACTAATGTAATATTATATTATTTATGTATTTTTTATTATTTTTTGCACAAAAAATCAAATGTAGCAATGCGCATACAAGAAAATTACATTATTTGCAAAGAGAAAAGAAGTAAACAAACTTCAACACGGATCATGAATTTTTACTTTACAGAATTTTGTTCACATTATTTTTATTTTAAAATAACTTTTTCTTCTTTTTTTTTTTTTTTAAAGAAACTTTAATTAACCTTTTTTTACAGAAAAAAAAAGAAGAGAAAAAGGGCCATTTTCTTGTTCTATTTACAATCATATTACTCCTTAGAGACTAATAAAGATTAAACCTTTTGCATTTAAGCAAAGTAAACGTTCTTTTAAATGAGAATTCAAAAAATGCTTCCAGGCACACAAGTTTAATTTTCTTTTCGCTCCTCGCTTTTCTTTTCTTTTTTTATATATAATATATAAAAAAAAAGATAAGAATATTTTACATAAATTAAATAACAATCTAATCAACTTTATTTATTGCTCTTAAATTTTCTTAATTATAAAACTAAGACTCTTTAAAGGATTCTTTTTATATTAAAAAAAGAAAAAAACAAACATGAAGTTTAATTTAAAAATTAAATTTATGATTTCGATTACGTGATAACGATAAAATAAACTGGATTTAGAGAAAATTTTCTTTCTTTAAAAATAGCTTCTTTTATCCTTCTTTTATCCTAAGAAAAACAGTGATTTTTAAAAAATATATATTTAGTTATTAGTATATACCATCGAGTTTACATTTTAAATGATGAAATATAAACCAAATTGCAAATACTGTATTTAAATATTTACCGCGCGATAAATGAAATATGATAATGAAATTCACATTCTAATTAAGTTAAGTTTTTAAAATATTTAATTTAATTTTTTATTAATATTTAGAGATGTGCATTTTAGTTGTCCTATTCTCAAAAATTCTGATAAAAATTACTCTTAAATATAAATTTACATGGCCTCTGTGTTTAGGCAAATATATTGTTATGCACATCGGTTTTAATAAAAATTTCCTTCGTTATCTAATCGTCTCAGATCCTAAAATTTGTATCAATTTTGTCACAATTAATAACATTCAAATAGTTCATAAATTGATAAATAAAGAAAAATAATAAAAAACGATATTTTTGAAATTAAGAGTCTCATTAGCGTTAATACAATTAATATAAAATATCAATTTCACATGATATGAATACGGAAAGAATAAATTACGTAAATTATGCTTCATTCATATCAGCATAGCATTGATAATGTTAAATTATAACGGCATTTTATATATATATATATATATATATATATAATTATGCTGTACCAAAAAATATTTATGCTTTGCAAAGCATATAGTAAATATGAAATATTTGTCATTAATTATGTTGTATTAAACAAATTGTACTCAAAATAAGCTAACGTTACCTATATTTATGTATTTGCATATGTATGTAATAAGTATGTTTTATCTTCATAAATGTCCTTTTGTGTAGTTCAGTAATAGGACTTCTTAATTGCCTTTACTGTACCTATTACCTATTTTTCAATACAGACTCTATTTATTTATTTTATTTAATAATAGTCCTCAATATATATTGCTGAAAATTAAATAAGTACAATTTTAATATTTATAATAATAAAATTGAACCACATAATTTCATTAAAAATTCATTTATTATTATTGAAGTTAAAATGGATCACAAAGGGATTAACTAAAAAACATTTTATATATATACATATTTTATATATATTAAATATACAATATCAATATATTATTGATAATAATAGTAATTAAAAATATATATCATTTAATTTTATTACATATAGTATATAATATATAATACCCTACTGATACCCATCACACCATATAAACACCATTTTGCAATGTAATATTTACATTCATAAATAAATAGAGATAAAGGTAAAATTCACACTCTAACACACACACACACACACAAAAAAACATGATATTTCGCTTCAATGTTATACAAAAAAAGAGGTATATGTATATATAGAAAAATATATATATATATTTTTCAACCAAAAGGATATGGTAATAACTATAAACTTTAATAGGTCATTTGATTTGGAAAAACGATATATAAATATATATAGGCAGTCGCGGCATTTTATATTATATGTATATATTATCATATACATGAAAAACAGATCAATATAATAATATAGAGAGCATATATGTGGAGGAGAAGAGAGAGAGAGAGAGAGAGAGAGAGAGAGAGAGAGAGGATGGGAAAAAACGATTCTACGTAATTTACTGAAAATATGTGATAAGAGACATTTAGGCGAGAGAGAGAGAGAGAGAGAGAGAGAGAGAGCATACGTGAGGGTTGATATGAGAGTATGAATATCATATACCAAAAAACCTTCTCTCGCTCTTTTCCCTCCCACTCTTTTATATAAAACAAGCTAGAAAGAGAGCAATTTAAACATATCCATATAAACCTCTCTCTCTCTCTCTCTCTCTCTCTCTCTCTCTCTCTCTCTCTCTCTCTCTTTCTAGCTACCAGAACCAGTACTATATGTATGTATAAAGCAAACTAAAATAGTGTTATATATTATATATAAGTCTAAAAAAAAAAAAAGTATAGGATTATTTTCAAACTGCTAAAGGCTATATTCGCTACATTTATCACACCGTATCTGTATCTGTATTAAAATAAAAGCTTAAAAGTTAAACCTCTTTTTAGCTTAGAGCTGATTTAATATTATTATATAATCTAACACTTTTTATATATATATATATATTATATTATATAAAAAAAGAGAACGTTTTATTTTTAACAATATCATTATATCACCTTTTTTTTTCAAATTATCTACTGAATTTTTAACTATAAAAATAATATAAATTTTAAAAATATAGATAAACAGGAATAACATAAAATTTTATTAATTTCATAAATTGCATTTTAAATATTATGATTTAATATTATTTTTATTTGTTTTTTTATTGTTATCATTATAATCAAAATGAAATATTCTTTTTTTATTAATTTTTATTTTTATTATATATTTTTGGCATCCTGCTTTCTAATTTTGAATTAATTTAATCACTATATTTGCACAAATTCTTTTAAAATAGTATTTAAAATATATTGGCAATAAATATATTTTATAATATGCATTCATGTTATTAAACCATTAAAATAGATAAAGAATTCTTTGTCATTTTTTTTTTATATGATTCACACATTAAAATTGACTTTTATTCGATATAAAATATAAATAAAATGATAAGAGAGGATAAATATACCATACATATAAATATTATAGATATTATAAAATTTATTCATATAATTTTCTTAAGGGATGATAATGACTAGTGATAAAATTTTTTGGATTAAAATAAAACAAAAACAAATGATATCATAACCATTTTTGTGGACAAAATAGAGACTAGGGAATAAAGGGGAGACAAAAGATCTCATGAAAAAAATTTGGGTTGATATTAGAAAAGTTTTCTGTGGGGTTCAGAAAGAAAAAAAAATCTAATAAAAAATATGAGAAACTAAGACAAAAAAAAAAAAAAAAAAAAAAACTTTAGGGGATGAAAATAATATAATTTCTGTGGCTTTTTTTTTCTTTGAAGAGGGTGCGTAAGTTGTTTTGAAATGATCTAACAAAGACGTTTTCTTTACAACTTTTAGTATTCATTTGTATAATTCTTAACTTTTATTTTGTATAGCTAAAACTATTTATATGGAAATATATATAATATGTATTTTAATTTTCTCTTGTTGATATATATTTATAAATGTAAATTTCTCATTTAAATACATAGAATTAAATTAGGTTTCATGTTATTTTAAATTAAACTTTTTCTTTATACTGTATATATATAAAATCAATTACAAAAAAGAAAGAAAGGAACTTTTCTTCTTTGTATATAATATAATGAGTTTATTTAAAAGCATGTTATTTTTTAATTGAAAATTATTTTAAGTGCATTTCTTTAATCATGATGTATATGTTATTGTGGTTTTATTATGTTTTACTTATTTATTATTTCTATCTTTTAGGAAATTCTATAAAATTTGTGAATAGTAGTATACTAAATTATGAAATTAAATAAATTGTACGCCTTGAATCTAAATTAAAATTTATGCTAATTTAAAGTCTTGATAACATTTGAAAACTTTAATTAAAGTTTAAACAATTACTCTGTAATAACTTTCCTATATGAAATGATTTCTATATGTTCAAAAATAATATTAAGGATAATAAAAAAAGCAATTTTTGGCGCAATCTTTCTGTATCATGCAAAAGACGTTTTGAATTTGAAACTGTTATGCGGAATGGTGTCGAATCGACTATAATATATAATGTATATTCAAAAGAGCAGACTATAAATTATTTCTATTTAATATTCATGTTAACAATTTTCTTTTATAATGTACAGTCAGTCAAAAATAAATAAAGGTGTATATATCTAAAAAAAAATAAAAACGTTTAAAAATGTAATACAATAGCTTCTATAAATCACTTCAAAACTAATATACAATAAGTATTAAAACATTAAAAAAAATCAATAACATGACATAAAAAAATTATTTAACTCGTTAATAATAATTGAAATTAAAAGTACATAAAAATTGTGTAATAAAAACACAGGTAAACAAATTGATATATAAGTAGTAAAACTATACACGTGACGATTGATATTTTAACTTCTTGTTTTTAAGTAAGTTAAAATAAAAAAAAAGGTCTATCAAATAAAAGTTTAACAGATCATAAATATAAAGAATCAGTTTTAGTATGCTTTTCATGATTGCAGCTTATAGTGGGCTATCATATTCACTCAAAGTACCTACTCAATAGTATTGGCCATCGTATATACGATATATATATATATACCCTCATTTTTACCCTCCTCTCTCTCTCATTCTCTCTCTCATTCTCTCTCTCTCTCTCTCTCTCTCTCTCTCTCTCTCTCTCTCTCTCTCTCTCTCTCTCTCTCTCTCTCTCTCTCTCTCTCTCTCTCTCTCTCTCTCTCTCTCTCTCTCTCTCTCTCTCTCTCTCTCTCTCTCTTGCAATTTACAAGTTAGGGGTACCAAAATTTTTTATATAAAGATCATATGATCATATCATCAATTTCTCTATACTCTCTCTCTCTCTCTCTCTCTCTCTCTCTCTCTCTCTCTCTCTCTCTCTCTCTCTCTCTCTCTCTCTCTCTCTCTCGTACTCTTTATTTTTATTTTGATAGGGGTTTAAAAAATCAGTAACATTATTTTCTATACTTTAAAAGGTCAATTACTTTATTGAAACTTGATAGAGATATAAAAAATATAAAAAAGTGTGTTTATATATTCAATTTTTTTTTGTACGTTGTTTACACAACAAAAAATATCCCATTGAATAAATTGTTATATATTTTTTCTACCTTCTTCTTCTTTATTTTATTATCAAATATGGCGAAAATGCGCATCAACAATAGTACTTTCAAATAATCGATATAGATAGCATACAAGAGGAAAAAAAAAGCGTATAAGCGCTTTAGGCATCGTGGAAAATATATATATAAGAAAAAGAAAAAGGAAAAAAAAAAAAAAAAAAAAAAAAAAAAAAAAAGACGAGAGAGCGAAAAAGAGTATAAGGGTGGTTGAGAAGAAGGAAGTTTTTTTTTTTCGGGGGTGGAGGAGTTTGGGGGAGAAATGCAATTTCCTGGTGAACGAAGCGTGTGGCTTCTAGCTCTTCTCTCTTTTCCCTTTTCTTCTCCCTGGGGGGGAGGGGGAGTTAGGGTTGGGGGTAATGGCTGCCTGAAATTGCGTATCAATCCTCTTATCCCATTTCCCTCGCTCTTCTCTCTTACTCTCTCTCTCTCCTCTCTCTCTCTTTTCCCCTACGCCTTTTCCATTTCCTTCTTCAGATCTTATATTATATAATACCATCCAAAAACTTCACTTTCAAATATATACTTTCTATCTCTAAAAATAATGTCTGTAGCTTTAAAACTTATTATAATTACTTTTTTCGTTCCAAAAAATTACTTTAAATAATTATTTTACAACGATATAAATTTTAACACGCCATTTTAAACTCTCTCTCTCTCTCTCTCTCTCTCTCTCTCTCTCTCTCTCTCTCTCTCTCTCTCTCTCTCTCTCTCTCTCTCTCTCTCTCTCTCTCTCTCTCTCTCTCTCTCTCTCTCTCTCTCTCTCTCTCTCCTACTTTTACTCCATCGTAATTCTCAGTGAAAAGCAAGTTAAAATATATCAACAAATAAAGAAGCATAAACGAGAATTTTTTTCCACATTTTTACATATGAACTGACTCTTACAAAAGCACTTATAAAAATATAAAATCCGTTATTCAAAACATAACAAGAAAAATATATCTTGTAAATTAAAACATCAACTTGAAATAGACATTAAATTTGACATCATATATGATTAAATATTTGAAAAATAAAAACTGGACACTCCATTTTTAACCCCTTTTATCTAAGCCTGACAACTCGTTTCTGTATAATAAAATATAAATCAAAATATTCTTATATGTTTAATATAACGTAACGTATTATTTTCAGTACATAAAATTAAGTTGTAACGGATATATATAATAAAAATTATTTTCAATCTTTGAAATTTTTATAATATAATAGAATAGAGACCATTTTGATTTTAATAAAGATATATTTTATAAAGAGCAATATATGATTATCTTATACATAGGAAGGAGGCTGGGGAGTCTTAGACAAGATTGGTTATTTCTCTCTCTCTCTCTCTCTCTCTCTCTCTCTCTCTCTCTCTCTCTCTCTCTCTCTCTCTCTTATATAGAGCTTTTTTTCGCTATTCGAGATTTCTTTCTTTTCTTTTTTTACTCATTTTATGTAAGGAAGTGTCTCTATATAGCTTTTTACTCTCTCTCTCTCTCTCTCTCTCTCTCTCTCTCTCGTCTCCATAGTGTCGTCTTTTCTATGGATTTTTATACGTTTTCATGTTACACCCCATTGACCGTACAATATACATTACATGTGAGCATGAAAAAGATCAAAAAGGTCTTACAAGTTTTGATCTTCTCTCTCTCTCTCTCTCTCTCTCTCTCTCTCTCTCTCTCTCTTCACTATCAAAATACTTGTATCTTAATGTATTATAAAAATTCTTAATACAAAAAACTTCTTTTTAGGAAGGAAGTAACAAAAAAAGTATTATATATATTTTTTTCAAAACATATACTCTATTTTTATTTTTTTATTATTTGTGTACAATAATAAAAATATATTATATTCATTTTTATATTTATTTATGACTTTTTGGATGTATATATGTATATAGGGGTAATATAGAAAGAGGAAGTTATTTTAATGGATAATAATTACCATTAAAAATCATTGTTTAAATTTAATGTCTCCCTACATAGTAATGGTGTTTTATATTTATATAGCTTGACGTTTTTTATTTTCTAATGATTGACTTTATAATGTTGTGTCGTCTCTATGAAATTTGTTTGCATTTTTTAGTTATTGAAATCATAAATTTTAAATTCTAAAAAAAAAAAAAAAAAAAGTTTATAGGGGATGTAAAAACTATACCCATTGCAAAATTAATTTTTGAGTTTTTTAATTTGCGAATACTTTCGTCGTATAATAAAAATTTATTGTGCAGTTTAAAATTTTAGTTTTAAATTTTGTTGAAAGTTTAAATGCTTTAAAATGTTTCATTAAAATTAATTCTTAATTACAATGTGATAGATATGGATATCATATTATATAGAGAAAATGTATTATCTTATCATAGAATTGTCCAATTTATAAAGAATAAATTAAAATAATTTGCTCTGCAAATATTAATAATTATGATAGTAAAAAAAATAATAATAAAAAAAAAAAAAAAAAAAAAGACAAATCCGAATTTTGTGATTTTGTTTACTATTATCGTTTGTTATTACTATATTAATGGTTGTAAGCTGCAACCTCTAGTTAAACCTTAGTTATCTTTTTTTAATTGGTGCAACAATCAAAATAACAACTTAACTACGGTTTAACTAGTTAGTTAGCGTCGCAGCTTACGGAGGTTACTATTTTTTATTAATCCTTGCTAAAAGTTTTAGGAGAATACAAATTATAATCTTTGACTAATGCATTGGATTGTATTATGTATGTTGGATAAAAGAAATGAATAAAGAATTTTGAAAATTTTGTCATAAAGAAAAAGTAAAACATACATAAAAATAAATCCAGAAAACTTGTGTGTTGTCATACGTTGAAATATTTTTTAAAACATCAGTAATTTTTTCATACTTTTAAAAATGCGGTCCATTGCATCTTATACACAAGGTCTTATGTAAGTTTTGATATGGTCAAGTACTTTTAATTTAATTCAATTAAAAAAAATACATATACGTATATATACATTTAAATGAATATAAATGCTAAGAAGAAATAAAAATACAAAATATATCTTAATGCTCATTATTTTTAAAACCAACTGAAGGTAAAAAAATATAATTAGAAATAATTAACATAAAATATTTAACATAATCATTTTTTATTTCTTCTTCTTTTCATGACCAAAAAAAAGTTGTACTAGGTTAGTTATATTATTAGGGTCTAATCCTTTTTAGCTATCTTCTTAACATTTATGTATGTAATAATACATATAAGTTGTAATAAAAATGAAATTTTACATTCTTACCCCCACTTTCTTTACATCAAAGTGAAAAAAAAAAAAGTTTTTATGATGGAATAAAATTCAGAAATAAAAAATATAAAATATTATGTGATGAATGGTAATAAAATAATGATTTCCTTTTTTTGATATAAAACTATTAACAATGTTTACAGTTTGAGGACATTTGTGTATTACCATACTTTATTTTAAGTATTTTTTATGGTTACCAGTAAAACTGTTTTAATGTAGTTACAAATTGCATTGCAATTTATATATCGATCACGCAGGATGTTTAGGACGTATCAGAGACACTTTTTTTTTCGTAAACTTTGAAGTTTTGAACATCATATCGCAGCAACGAAAAGATTGAAAAATATTTAATGCCTATCATCTAAAAGCCTGTTTAGTTGGCAATGTATGAGCATAGTTTCAGATTTTTCATGTTATTAATAAGCTCGCAAAAAATTAATTAGTAACTGAGAGTGCCTTTTTATCTCGGAATTTTCAGAGGTATGCCAACTTAAGCTGACATATCTACGTTATCCATAATACAAAAAAAATCAAACTTATTTTTTATTGTGTATAAACATTCCTAGTACACGCTACAATATCGAAAAAAAATTGCAAAAATTTGCACTTGCCAAAAATTAGCAAAATCTAAAACTCAATGTATCTCCAGATTTACTGGCGTGATCCAATTGAAACTTAAACTACAAACGTGTTCTAGTGTTTTTTTAACAGTGCTTATATAAAACGTAATTATTCGGTTTTTTTAACAGTGCTTATATAAAACGTAATTATTTTGTTTTAGTTAACGAGAAATGAATTCTTTTTTAAATTTTGTGTTAGGCGGGTTGCCTACTTCATGCTTCATCAGACACTAAAAAATTTGTAAATCTCCGTAAAATCAAAATTCGCTAATTTTTTTAAAAGCATTGTTAAAAGAACACTAAAATACGTTTGCAGTTTAAGTTTTAATTGGATCAAGCTAGTAAATCTGGAGATACATTGAGTTTTAGATTTTGCTAATTTTTGGCAAGTGCAAATTTTTGCATTTTTTTTTCGGTATTGTAGCGTGTACTAGGGATGTTTATACACAATAAAAAATAAGTTTGAATTTTTTTGTATTATGGATAACGTAGATATGTCAGCTTAAGTTGGCATACCTCTGAAAATTCCGAGATAAAAAGGCACTCTCAGTTACTAATTAATTTTTTGCGAGCTTATTAATAACATGAAAAATCTGAAACTATGCTCATACATTGCCAACTAAACAGGCTTTTAGATGATAGGCATTAAATATTTTTCAATCTTTTCGTTGCTGCGATATGATGTTCAAAACTTCAAAGTTTACGAAAAAAAACATTTCTCTGATACGTCCTAAACATCCTGCGCGTTCGATATATAAGTTGTGATTGCTGAAGTGTCAACTTATATAATATATTTCGGGTATATTTTATACTATATAAGCTTGTTGCATTTTTTTAATAATATTTGTAAACTTTTTTATTTATTTTTTTTATATGAATTATTTGATTTTATAAGTTTCATCTGGCATATTTTTCTAATGCTTTTTCTAATGCTAGTTATTGGTGATGACTTATTATACCAAACATTGATACAAGTGGGAAATCGGCGGGAAACCCTTTTAAATATATATTTTTAGCATTTCAGGACCATATAGCATTTTAGCAAAATAGTAAACATTTTTTAACATTTGAATAATCCTTTTATATAAGAGAAAACTGTAGAATAGAGAAATTGAAATGACGCATAGTCACACTTTGACATATTAAAAAAATTATAACAATAACCATTAAAAAAAAAAAAAAAAAAAAAAAAATAGCAATAAAATAAATTAGTAGTGCCTATACTTTTCTATATTAAATTAAAATACTAATTTCTTTCACCAAAATAACAAAACGAATGTTATAAAAGGGGGTATGTGACCGACTGATATCTCGCAAACTAGACGATCGCAAATTATAATATAAATAAAAATAAAGAAAAAAATTGTTACGTCAAACATGTAAAAAATTGATCAAATATTTAAGTTTTTCTACTTTAAAGATTACATTTAAATGTGGAAATTAAAATTTTAGTGGCAAATTTTAGTCAAATTAGAACCTTTTTGAAATTTTAAAATATTATTAAAACTTTTTTCGGAACAAAAAAATGCATTTTAAATTTACTAAAATTATAGTGTTTGTTTTGTTGTAAATAAATAATTTACAAAAAATTATTGTGTTATATAGTTCTTCTTTTAGCGATTTCCAGTCCAAGTCAGATCATTGAAGAGCACGATTGAATTTCTGCAGTATAGCTCTACATTTTCTATGCTTTTATGGCAACTATCTTATTATAAGTATAACTGTAGAGAAATTGGTGGAAATAAAGTTTAGTATATTAAATTGAAAGAGAATAATATTATTTAAAGTTATTACAATAATAGAAGTTAAATTTATATCTCTAAAAGAGTTATACAATATCTCAAACTCTTATAAAATACTTTATATAAATCAGTAAACAACATTTTCTCTATATTTTATTCCCAAACTTTTTCTTCTAAGTCAGCATGTTTTTTTCCCCAGCAATGACGTTTATAAGTGCGTAAATTATGGCTATCTCGTATTTTTTTTCAACCCTTCTCCTCGCACTTTTTTTTATCTTTTGACTCTGGGATGAAAGCCAAAATATCTCTCTGTTTTTAAGTAGTGAAAACTGAAAAGAAAAAAAAACTCTAAATTTTATTGATTTCATGTTTTTACGCATTAAAATTCAATTATCATCTACAAAAGAATATAATAATATAGAAAATTAAAGAATTAAATTGAGTGCATAGGAAATATTTATTTATACAAAATAAAGTATACAGTTTGAACTATAAAGAAAAAACGAAATACATTTTATATAATATTATTTTGAATTAATATAATTTTTTAAATGATTGTAATTTTAAACTTGGTCAACTTGGATTACTTTTATGATTTTCAATTTAATGTTTACTAATACAAAATGTTAAAAATATTTATTTTATACTGTATTCTAATTCATTTTAGTTCACAACTTTAAGTTTATGTTATAGTTATTTACAATTCCCTTTATTGACCAATAAAGGAACAACTGTTTTGAGGCCGACTATAAGCAATTTTGGACACACCCACTTCCGTTTCTACTTACTACGCATGCGCAGTACGTCAAAACGGAAGCGAATGTGAGCGAAATCGCTTATAATCAGCCTCAAATCAGTTGTTCCTTCATTATAGTCAATTAGTGGTGTTTTTTATACATGGATAGAAATTTTAACAGGAAAAACTTAAAATCTAAGAGACCAGTCTTGTTAAATCTATAGCTAGGCCGAAATTCCTCTTAAAGATAACAAATATGTGTGTATAAACATTTACAGACCAAGTCTCTACAGTTTTACAGGGTATATCAATTATTTTTCGTTTCATTTTTTAATAATACAAATATATAAGAGATATATAAGAGATTACATTTCCAATTTTTTCTGCTGAATTCTGTCATTAAATTTAGATTATACTTTAAATTCAGTGATTCTGGTGTAACTTTTTTACAATATAAACGTAAACTTTGGATGAAATTGACATATTTTAATTGTGGTAGCATCCACAGTATACTGTCTGTTTGGTATAAAGTGACACAAATATCGTTGAATATGCCATTACAAATTCCCACTTTTTACCTAACATACAGTATATGCTTTAAAAGTAAATTTTAATAAATTGCAAACACATTTTTCGCAAACTATATTTAAATATTGTTCATTTTTCCACTTTATAATGTTGTGTACTCAATATGATTTATGATTTTTTGTTTTTATTAAAATGTGTTACTTAATGAAAAAAATATTTTAATTAAATTAAAAAATAAAAATATGATACTTTAAAAGTTACATGACTCTGAGTTCTTACTATGATGTCACTACTGCCCAGTAGAAAAATTTGGCATGAAAAAATGTCACGTGATCAAATATATATAAATATATATAAGACAGCAGAAGCTATAGCACTCGTCAGACATGATACAATCTTAAAACATTCCTTCTTTCTTTAGCAATTAAAATTGATTTGTAAGTGTCGTAAACATGATAGATGTTCATCTGGTTTTCACTGCCTGCGCAATTTATTGTAATCGTTACTTTTTATTTGTACCGTATATACATATGCGTAAACCTTGGTACCTTTTCATGATATAGCTTTTTTGTTTTGCATATATAGTGACTTCATACATTCATCAATGTCATTTCATTTATTTATATATAGAGTTACATTTTTTTTTAAATACTAAAAAAAATACCTAATTTTATTTATAAATAAACAAAAATTGTTAAGCGTTATGGTTTCTAAAAAAATAAGCGTTAAATAGCTTGTAAACAGTTTTGCAATGCTTTAATTGTTACATAGAATTAAAGGTTATGACGTCACTATAAGCATAACAAATTCTAACGATAAAAAAGTCATAAGCGTTTAGATCGAATACAAAAATTTTAGGTTTGCAACAGCTAATGTTATATGTGTCTCTAACGCTTGTGACGGCATTAGACTGTCATCGTTAGATTGTCAAAATTTAGTGACGTCATGACTGTTAATTCTAGAATACTTTAAATTAAAAAAAAAACTGCATACAATATTTTCAACACTAAGTGTGTGATTAACAGATTTTATTTTAGATTGCTAATTATCACAGACTTTTTTAAATAGGCTGAATTTTTACAAACTTTTGAAATAATTCCATATAAGAAATAAGAAGTAAAAAACTACTGCAGTATATAGATATTTGATTATTTTACATTCATAAATAAATTTACGTTTGAAAATCATTTTAAATATATTGAACAAAAATAAAACTATGTGATTAAATATTTTAATAACATTATGAATCACCAATATTATTTATATAATTCAAATGGAATCTTATGAAATTGTGAAATTTTTAAAGATTATTATTTTATTTTTGCCCCTTTTAAAGCCCCCCTTGTATAACTTTATAATATATATTATAGATCTGTTGCTTTCTAACCTTTTACGTAAAATTAATACATCAATAATTTTTGACTGTAAAACCTCATATTATGTACTGTATACATTGAATGCTATATAATAAATTAATACAAAATATTTTATTCTTATGTTACAGAAATGGGAGCACACTTTTCTCTTCAAGTGTATTATACGTATACCACTTCTACAATTCTTTATTGAAAATTCGTTATGGCGGTTTTACCATGAGAAAAAAATATTCCTCACCATATTATGAAACTTTAAACAAATATGATTGATGTGTATGTGAATTTAAAGTACAATACAACAAAGTTGATTTTTAAGTTGATACTTTATGACATCATAATTTTATTTAGGTTACCCTTATATACCCAGGGGTAAAAACTAGAAGAAAAGAAAATGATAATAATTTACGAAAGGTGATGAAAAGGAAATGAGGTATCTACGGTTACATAACATAATACTTTAACGACTGTCTTTTTAAAATATAAGCAAGTTTTTTTTATTATTATTATATTGTGAATATAAGCAAAGAAAATTATTATTATTCTTTTATGATGTAAAAATTTGCTATGGTTTTTACTTGTAGTTTTTTAATTGAGATCACATTTTCCATGCAATAAAATTTAAACAACTTCTTCTTATAAGTGAAAAAAATAAAAGAAGGAAAAAAAATGTATACGGGGAAAAAAAACTTTTTGTATGTGTGTTGGGATATAAAATTTTATGATATATTTTTCAATGGTTATAATGTTGGTTATTACAATGGGGTTACAATGTATTCGATTATTGTTATATCGATGTTCTCTCTATATATATATACTATATATAATAATTGTTTGTTTTTGGACATTATTTTTTTTATGGTAACATATAATATAATAAATCAAATGTTTATGTATTTTAAAAATGTTCTGATTTTTTTTTATGTATTTAAAATGAATGAATAATACTTGCAAAAATTTATGTATTTTTATGATGCGATGCATATATATTTTGTGTGTGTGTTTATCATTACATCAGTTACATATAGGTTTGGATGATAAAGACTAATTTAGGATGTATTTCATGGCACAATTTTTATTCTTTATGACAAATGTTTTCAAAAAAGTCATATTTTTTAATCTTATTTTTAGATTTCTCTAAAGTGATAAAATTAAATCAAAAAAGCAATGATAAAAGATTGCCTTAATAAATTTGTCTTAAAATATTTTGGAGTTTGCTTAATTTGTTACAATGACTTTCAATTTCAATGATATTCTGTATGTTAATTTAATGTTCTGTAATTTAAAAATTAAAAGAATAGTTTTTTTTTTTAATTTGTTAATTTTTTTTTATTTTTTAGAAATTACAATAAATTATTTTTAGTTTTTATTTTATCAAATTTGTGTTTCTTTTTAGTTTGTTTTTCATTCAATTTGGAATTAAGCCTCAAACTATAAATAAACCAACAAAAATGACTTTTTTTTTTTTTTTTTTTTTTTTTTTTTTTTTTTTAGTTTAAGTAATTTTTAATTTAGCATAAAAAACAACAAATAGAGGAATATAAAATAAACATAAAAAGAGAGAACTTACCCAGTAAATACTGGAAACCCCATCTGTAAACAAAACAAAAAATATATATAATTATGCAGGCCAGATGATTTGCAAATACTTGAAATGTTAGTTTTAATTTACGAGCTTAGAAAAAAAAATGCAATTATTCATAATTGACTGAGCACGCAAGTACAAATGTGTTTAAAATGGTTCCTTGAATAAACATCAAATTATTTTAAAGGCATAGAAAACATGAAACCACGCGTTTTTTTTTAATAATTATAAACACAAAATTGGACCTACAAATAACTGATGATAATAATAATAATTAGCGGCTTTTATTGGGCAAAATCAGGCGTACAACCTCTCAATTTAACCCAACTGTTTTACAGTACAGTCAGTTACAATATATAATAAATAATAGTGTTAGACAGATAATGGGACTGATGATAATTTTTACCAGGATGTAATTGTGACCCCACAAGAGAGCGTGAAAAAACGTTAAAGTATGCAATTTGCGTGGATATTTCTGTTTATGACGTCAGAAACAGGCAATACTATAGTGTAAAAATGTTGTGCGGGTTTCAAAAATCGAAACTTTCTGATCACTGCTACGACGTTACAGTTGGGTTTTGGGACCGATTAATGCTATTAATATGCAAGTCCCATCAATTGTTTTGTAGTGTAAATGCTAATGTTTTCATGTTGTCTATAGATGCCTTTAAGGAAAAAAAAATTGGTGCATAAAAAATTTATATACATATTTTTTTTAATATTCTGTAGGGTGCGTTATGTTATGTATACTATATTTTTAATTTTAATCGTAATTATGTATGATCTCTATCATATGCAATGTATACTTAAATTTGCTCAACTAAACTTGTTTGATTTTTTTTTAATCTGACAAAAATTGAGCATAATTTTAAAATAATTATAGTGGATTCTGTATACCAACTTATTATATTTATTTTATTACAATTATGCATATATAGTTTGTTAATCAATAAAAGAAAAGTCTGATAAAAGTTATTTTTATCTCATTTATTCTTTTTTTTAGAGCAGATTATAATTTGAAAAATTCTTCAATTACATTAAAAGCATTTAAGTTAATTTTTGATGCTATTGTATCAATTTTTTTTGTAATATATTAACTTTATATTTGCATATTTCAATTTCTCTAACAAATGTTACGAATTCACTAAAAGATATAAAGTTCAAACTTACAAAGCTTCAAAAGAAAACTTTAACTGCTCTTATTGTGACATTTATATAACAATTTTTACTTTTAAAATGTCTTTTTAACTTGTATAAGATATAAGTTTCCCCATTCTCACCCTTATAATTTTATACGAGACTTAAAGAAATTATAAATCATTAAATGTATACTATATACTTTTAACTTTATATAGAAGACAGATGTATGATATTTCAATATGTAACAAAATATACTTATAAATCTTTTTCAAATGACATTTTTGTATTATTTCACAGGTAACCAAACAAAGAATAATTTTAATCTCGCAGGTAGATACTTTTTTTTTTTTTTTTTTTTTTTTTTTTGCAAGAACACATTACTCTCTTTTTTTAATTTTTTTTTCTTTAAAAGCAATGATGGCTTCTTATACTTCAAGTCTTTCTATTGGTTCTTGAATAAAACGGTTGCTATGGTAACCAAGGGAAAACAGTAGAGGAGGTTCTTTTTTTTTTTTTTTGAAAAGAAAAAAATATCATCGTCGTCGGTAGCTTTTCTCTGAAGTTTTCTTTATTTATACATTTTTTTTCTTCTTCTTCTTTTTTTTTTTCTTTCTTGATATTTCTTTCGGTCCGGCTGTAAGTTGGTTTCTGACAGTATAGAATACCTCTCTCTCTCTCTCTCTCTCTCTCTCTCTCTCTCTCTCTCTCTCTCTCTCTCTCTTCTCGTCCTATAAATCTCATTTTTCTACCTTTGCTATCTAAAAAAAAAATGTAAGTCTACTTGATTTATTTCTTTTGAATACAATTATAATGATATCCAATCCTAAAGAATACATATAAAGAAGGAGGAGTTTTTTTAATAAATAATCAAAGTTTGAATTTTAAATTAGATAATAAAATGGGAGTTTTATAGTTATTTTAATGGGGTGATTAATATAAAAAGAATATATTAGATATATTTTTTAATATATTAAATTATCTTATTAAATTTAGTTTATCTTATAATTGCTTCAAATTTGGAATATTTTTATTACATTGTCCAATGTATAATTTTCTGATAAAGCAACTAAAAATCACAAAAAAAAAGAAAAGATAATTGTTTTTGCATCAATAATTTTTGTAACTGTATTACTCATTTAACACTGATAAAATTAATGAAAACTTTGTTTCATTATCACAATTATTTAAAGTTATTTTTAAAACATTTAAAATATATCTGTGAATAATTTTCAAAATCTTTGCATGGTTTAATAACGATCCTATTAAAAAAATCTCTGTTAAAATTAAAGACATAAATCTAAAAAAAAATTACAATTGTTTAACGTATACATGTAATGATAAAGTTATTAACAATGCCCTTTTTTATGCAGAACTGAACTTAAGGGCTAAAATTTCAAAAATAAAAAATTCTCTGCTGAAGTTTTCAATAATACAATCAAATTTTGATATTTACTCTGAAAGAAAATATAAAAAGTTGTGTTTGTTTTAAAACCTACTTTTTGCACCAAAATCTCAGACATTTCTTACAATGTCAAATTCATTTACGTTTATTTATTTTTGTATGTGTTAATTTTAAAATTAATGCTCAGGACAAAAGTCACAATTATATACACCATGTTCCATAAAACAAAAATGATTATTTAAATATATTTTCTCTTATATGTCTGTATATATAAGCATTTTTCAATAGCATATTCGTATACAAGCATAAAAGTTTTATCAATATAAAAAAATAAAGTATACAATATAAATTCATATTTGATTTTTATATACATATTTATGACTTTCAATATTGACTTAATAAAAAATTTATATTTTAATGTTACATAAAAAAATATATTCGTATATATACTTTTTTTACAAAGCATAAATTTTATTATAGGTTGACAGTATTGTAAATGCAATGGTAATAAATGTCATTCAGAATATCTAAATCAACAATTTAATATCAAAATATGTAGGTGTTTACTTTGCAATATTGAATCTGAAATTTTCATGCATGGTGCCAAATTTAAGGTATCTTTACATGTGTGTGTTTTCAGTAAGAAACTTAAAGGTATTTCAAAGAATAAGAAGTGGAGGAAAAAGGACAGGGCCAGGGAAAACAGCGAGAGAATAAAAGAAAAAAGTTTATATAACTGAATTTCTATAAAGGGGGTATTATATACAAAATTTTCAGTTCATGGAATTCTGAAATAGTCTAGAATTTCTTTTAAAATTTGTAAATACCCAGCAGATATACGTTATACCTGAATGTAAATTTAGACACAAATTTCAAAATATTAAGTTTACCTTATATATTAGTATTTACTTAATATTCCTCACTAGAGAGCGCAAAAATAGTTTTTCGACTATTGTCATTATGTCGAATATTGCTAGTTTTATTTCATATCTCCACCGATCTCAACAAATGGCGCATTTTAACCAATAAAAAAAATCGACTATTTTCGACTATTTCGAGCTTAGCGACTATTTCACTATCATGCGACTATCATCACTATATGAATTTTAGACTTGATTAATGCTTTTTTTTTCTTTAAAAGCTATGGGAATCAATTAATGTTAAAATATATAAAACAATTATATATAGGTTCATAATAAAAAACATAATTTAGTGATAATCATTTGATAATTTCAATTTTTTTTTCTCCCTGGATAACTTTTAAAACTTATTTTATATCTTACAATAATACGCATATTGCAAAGATAATTAAAAATTTCAAATTTTCTAATAGTGTTTTTCTCTATCTGTCATTTTTAGTTTATACTGCGTATAACATTTTATATACGTATTATATGTGTTTATATTCAAGAAAAGAATATGCTAATTAATCTCATTAAAATAATTAATTTTTATGACAGTCATAAAATTGACTATTTAATTATTTGAAAAGGAACTAAAAATCACAACGAGATTCAAATCTATGAAATAAAAACGCCCCCACAAAAGCAGGTTGGGCTAAAAAAAAAAAATTGAAATAAAGTCCTGATTTTTTTTTTTTTTTTTTTTTTTTTTACTAACATGAAAATACGTTAAAATGGATACGCCCTGACTATAAGATAACATTGAAAGAAATGTTGAAAGATTAATTATATAAGAAAATATATATATATTTTTAATTAGATATATTTTTATTTATGGATCAATTAATTTAATGGACTATACTTGTTATATATATTTTTTTTTTCAAGGGTATATCAGAATATTTTGATAATCAAAAGTGCTTCTGAGTATAAGGCTGACAAAATTAATTTTGCAACTTTTTTTAGTTTTTTTTTATTTGAAGAGCTATCAACAAAAAACAAAACTCCTAATAAATGTTATACAGAAAAAATATAGATCTTTAAAGTGTTTCATTCACGTTTGATCTTGTGCATCATTATATGCATAAAAAGTCACAACATATTTAGTTTGAAAATATCAATGAAAACTTTGTTATTTAGTGACATAATTAGGCTTACTTTTTTATTTCATCTATGGATATCTTTGCATATAGACAATGTGCAAGTCAATTCATTTGGAATCATTATGGTGCTTGGTAATCATAATTGTATAATGTAACAAATTTTGCTCGTATATTTGTATGATAATATTTAGTGAATTAAATAAAAAGTTAAATGAGTTGTTAGCGATGCGAGTTTTTATACAAAGCATTCCATGATGAACGCACAGCATTTGAGAGGTATATGATTACACCGCCACAGAGATTCCATGGTTTCTCTAAGCTGTCATGGTAAATGCTGGACTGTTTATTTAGGTCGTGGCAGGTCTGTGTGTGTTTTTTCCAATGTACTACACGTCGATAAAAACAATGTATTTTTTGACGGGACTGTGGTAACGGCGTAGCAAAAGAACACAATGGCATAATCATTTATTACTATATTTATTAAAAAAATTAAAAATTAAATTTCTATTGGAACTTTATATGTCAATGCAATAAACAAAAATGTACATGCATAAATAATGTTATTAACTACAGCATTGCATAAATACATTACTATATATTATTATTATTTTCTTTTTACTTATTTATTAAGTTATTACCATATGCATATATCTAAATAAAAAAAATATATGGAAAAATTGCAAACAAAAATGCGATTATCTAAATCACTCAATACGAAATACATGTAAATGTAAAAAAATTCTTATTGATGAGCTCATTAATGTAATAAAAAAAATTAAATTTACTACCAAGAAACGTTTAAAAAAAAAATACTTCGTCGTTGCGGTAACCTCAAAAAAATCTTTAAACCAGACAAGACAAAAATTTTCAAACATTACCTTGAAAACGAGTTTTTTTTTCTTTTTTGAGACCAATAAAATATAAATTTTATTACATACAAGGCTAAAAGTATACATTATATAAACATTTTTAAAATTTTTGATATAACCAATAAAATATATTATTAAATTGATAATAAATTCTATAAAAAAAGAAATAAAAAATATATAAATATATAGGAAAGAAAATAGCATAATAATATATATAAAAAATTTAACACTAATAATGAGTGTAATAATAATAATATTAAAACCATACCCTAGGTTAACAAAGTAATATAATAAAAATATATTTTCACTTTCTACTCATGGTTATAGTTGTAATAACTATTTAACTAAATAGCTTTTATTATTATTTTTTCCTATACATATATATATACCTCCATATATATTTTTTTAAGAGTTTATATATTACCAATAAAAATAAGATAAATTTCTTAAGAAATGTGTAATAATTTTTGATATGTTATACTTCAAAAAGTTAGTTTTGACCTAGGACAATATCTTGCCCTATTAAAATAAACTTGTTAATGACCTTTTTTTTTTTTTTTTTTTTTGCATTTAATGAGACATTTATGATGAATTAAAAACATACGCTATTTTAATATAGTTTAAAATTACATACTTAAATTTTTTTATTATATTTATATATACTATAATAATACTTATTTTTATTGTACCGATAAAAATAAAATTTTATTTAATGTTAAATAGGTGATGATTAATAATATAGTTCAATTTTTTACCACTGAAAGTGATTTGTGATTTTTTTGAGGGCGCCACTATGCAAACATGATTGAATTTTTTTTGAAGTCCATTGCAGTACAGTATAGTTATATTAATACTATATAAATAGCTTTATTTAGTCATTTTAAGTTTATTTTTTATATATATATGTTTTATTAAAGTGTATAATTATAAGTTTTAATAGTTAAAATTTTATTGAAGTAGAAAATTTTGAAAGTAAAAAGGACTTCAATGTAGAAATATAAGTTGTAGTTTTTCTCTCTCCCTCAATAGTTTACAATTTTTCAAAAACAAATTTTTAAGGCAGAAGTCAAGGTTTACACAGAGACTCTTGGGCAGAAGTCACAATAAATTTGGTTCAAAATTATGAAAAAATAGTTATGAATAAATATAACACTAAAGATTTTCTAGTTTTTGAAAACTTGAATTATACACCAAATAATAAGCATATAATGGCATAATTGCCTTTTTAATACAAAAAACGTCAAATATTGATTGTATCCATTATTATTTAAATTAAAATTTAGTTTTTTAAAAGAAACTGTGTAGATACAAATAAAACTATTAGACTAAATTAAAAAAAAAAGTTAAAAAAAAATAAAATTTATGGCACAAAGGTAACAAAAATGAATGGCATACAAAAAACACAAAAAAAAATTATTATTTAAAATAATGTTTAATACTTTGCATATTAGAACGATTGCTATATATATATGAATGCAAATTGCTAATAAAGTTGAACATTAAAATAACGATATTAAGACTTCTGAAAGAGAATAAATATTATAATAAACTTTAGAAGTCAAGTTTTCTTTATACAGAATTATATTGTTCTTTGCTCACCATATAATAAAGAATATTTTTATTTATTTTTTAGATTGACATTATGACCTGATAACGGCAGAAAAATAATGATATGATGCCTTGTTTATGTCAAGCTAAATTACTATAAATACAAATTGAATTTTAAATTAGCATCAGAGTTAAATTTATGGCAGCAGCAGCTAAAAAAAAAAAAAAAAAAAAAAAAAAAAAAAAAATGAAATTGAATAGAGTTTTATTTTCCCCTTCTAATGTCTTTCATTAATTTCAGTGCGTGCCAAAAGATGAAGAAAGAAATGCACATTTATTTTTTGGAAATTTTATTTTACAAAAATTCTGGAAGATATACTACACTAAAAATTATTGAGGGCTTTTAAAATTGCCCGCACTCATAAAAAATATGCATCGAATATATTTTTTCTATATGATAATGACTTATTTTCTGCTTTATAATTTGATAATATATGTGATATAAAAAATGTATTCATCGCATTTTTTAATTGCTTAGCATGTCTCATTTCTTATATTATTTTATTATATGAAATGGTTTCAATTGAGGCATTAAATAATATGACTACCTAATTTTTTTTCGAATAAAATGTGGCTCAAAAGGTATCTATACGTCTTTTTATTATTTAAAATTTATAAAATTCTCTTATGAAACAGAAACGGAACGAATCACTACAAAAAATACCTCAAAGAATCTCATGCACTATATAAAAAATTGACATAAAAATACGCAAAATTAATTTTCTATAAAAGTCAACAAAAAAGCTGTCAAAATTATTAAAATATTTTCTTCTCAAAATACACAAATTTTTAAATATTATTCATCTTTTCAAGCGTTTATAGATAGTGAACTTTGACCTGTCTTAAACTGGGAAAAAAACTTTTCAATGGATATAAAATTTCAAAACTTGAATATAAAATTTGTATACAATATTTTAGGAAATAATGAATGATATTATATACCCATAAAAATATAAAAATGACGTGTGTATTGAACTTAAGTTATCTTAAATTTCATTGTATTTCATTGAATATCAAAATTTTCAATTGTTATATTTTTATTCTTTGTTGTCATTTTATATAAATATAAAGATATCAAACTTATATGTGTATAAAAAAAAGTGTCACAAAATTTATGAAGCATATCAATATAATTTTAAGTATTTTTAAAATGAGTATAAAACCTTCCTTAACGATATGTTTTCACCTATTTTTAACACATTTAAAAATGAACTTTTAGAAGTATATAGATGTCAGATATTGCATTTTTATTAGTCAATAATTTTTTTTTCTTGAAAAGAGAAAAAAAGAAGAAAAAAAATGTTGAAGGGAAAAAAATATATAAATTACATAAAAGAGTAAAATATTTTAAAAGTGTAGTGAGAGAGAGAGAGAGAGAGAGAGAGAGAGAGAGAGAGAGAGAGAGAGAGAGAGAGAGAGAGAGAGAGAGAGAGAGAGAGAGAGAGAGAGAGAGAGAGAGAGTTAAGATGTATGATACTGCATAAAGGCGGAGACTTGTAAGATCTACAACTGTACAAAAAAGGGGGTGTTTTTTTTTCTCTCTCACTCTGGGCAAAAAAAGATATGGAGAGTAGAGAGAGAGAGAGAGAGAGAGAGAAAGAGAGGAGGAAGGGAGGGTAGTTTTTAAGATTTAGCATGGACTATAATAACGTCACAGGTCAGTGAAAAATGACTATGAAAAAAAAAGAAAGAAAGGAACTCTCTGCTCTGCTTTTCTATTTCTCTCTCTCTCTCTCTCTCTCTCTCTCTCTCTCTCTCTCTCTCTCTCTCTCTCTCTCTCTCTCTCACACTACTTCACCCCTTCTTCTTTCAAAAATAAGGGGGGTTTCAAAAAAAGGTTCTTCTATAAAATTTAATTTAAAAATTGTGTATATATGAATTTTTGTATTATAGCTCCATCTATTGCAATATTTGAAGAACTGTTTCAAAGATTTCATATAGGCCTAAAATTTCCAAGAATATAACAAAGAATAAACAATTTAGCAAAAATTAAAAAATAAAAATAAAACATCATCATATCATCATTTTTCATTGTATCTGCGTCCCACAAATAACTATAAAGTTTATATAAACCATTTCGTTAGAATTTGCATGCAAATATTATATAGGAACAAAAAAACTTAGTTAATCCTTTAAATGTCTATATGCATCCAGCATCAAATTGTTGTTGAATATACTTAAATTATAACACAATAAATAAAATTATGCACGTTCCATGAAAATAAAACGTCATATCTATCAATATTAGTACGTAATCATTTATCAATATCAATTTGATTATTAATAAAAATCAACAAACATGAAAATTACCATTTTTTATTTCTGCACTTATAGCAAAAGTTTACTCTTAACGCTTTAATATTTAGAGATTATGCTTTGATTGTGCGACAAAGCACGAGTGTATTTTTTCAATTATATAAATATTCAATATTTTTATTGTATATAGAGCCTATAGTGTCGATGTAAGTATGATGAGTATAAATATGCAAAAGATAGATGAGTTCTTCGTAAATATGAAAGTATCTATACTATACCCATTTTACTATAATAGACACAGACAGTACCTATAGTACCATAGTAAGTAAACATTTTAAATGCTTAATTTGTATCAAACTTATAGGTATACTTTCTATATGCATTTGAAATATAAGCATGAATGTTTAGAGACAATGCATAAAAAGCACTTGCTTTTTTTATAAACCATATAGACTTATGGTATAAATCTTGCACTAATAGAAAGAGTGCCAGTTATAAAATAATAATGTATATAGTACGTCTCTCAATACTTCGTATATATTCTCAATCAATGTATATAAGATTTTAGCTCTGATTTATAATAACTCATATTAATATGTGACTGTCCTTTTTTTTTTTTTTTTTTTTTTTTTTTTTTTTTTTTTTTTTGCAATTTAAATTGTATGCATTTTTTTATACCAGTTAAATAATTGGAGTATTTTTATTTGGTTTCAGAGATCATCTTTGGAAGTGACAAAATACCATTAGAAAATTCTTCACATTGGTTTTATTGCCTTTAAAGAAAAATCTTGTTCTCAACCCTCTCTCAACTTTCTCTCTCTCTCTCTCTCTCTCTCTCTCTCTCTCTCTCTCTCTCTCTCTCTCTCTCTCTCTCTCTCTCTCTCTCTCTCTCTCTCTCTTCAGAAAGAAAAGAGAGAAGAAAAGGAAGGAAGCGTCAGCCGGCAACAGCAGTGGAGCGCACTTTAATGCCCGCGTAAATCTAAACTTTAACATCAAGTTGGCACGTGAGAAGAATTGCTACACAAAAGAAAAGAAAATAGCATCGCGTTGTTATACTGCAGTGGTAATACAAATCAAATACTATACATGCTTACTTATATTGCAGTATTTTTTTTTATATATATATATATATAGAGGTCCCGATATATTAAAAAAATTATTTATATACATTGATGTTGACTTGTATTGACATTTATTATACCAGAAAGTACGAATCAATAGGATGGTTAAAATCATTGATTTATGGTTACGCTATGACGCCATGATGGAGCAGAAATATATACTGTAGATTGAACAACATAGGCGAGGAATGTATTTTTTTTATTTATTTTTTTTATATATAATTATATAACAAAAATGTTTAAATAAACACAGTTATTTTAAGCAATTACTGATATGGGTTCAAATGAGCACTCTAAAAAATGGTGGATTACTTTAGTTACAAATATTAACTTATTTAAGGCTATAAATGTCAAGTTATTATGAGTAGCTAAAATAATGCATTTTAGCAAGTTATTAACATATAATAGCTACTGTACGTGATTTGAAGTTGTTTTAAATGTTTTGAGGCTATTTTAAGTTAAATTAGCTATATTTTAATAACTTGCTAAAATACATTATTTTTAGATACTCATAATATAACTTAAAAGTGATTATCTTAAATAATTAGGTCTTAACTCAAGTAATGCACCATTTTTTAAAGTGATATACACAATTTGGGGGAAAAAATAATGAAAAAAGATTTCTTTCCTTACAAAATATCCTATTTTGGGCAATATTTATCAACTGAAACATAGAATGCAATGGAATACAATCAAAAGGATAAGAGATTGGATCAGGCTTAGATTTTTTTTAAAGCAATTATTGTTGTTATCATTGTTGTCTATGCAGTTAAAAAAGGCAACTATTGGCTTAGGTAAGCTCTTAAAAAAGAAATAAGAAGCTTAGAATTTTTTTATTGATACAGAGAGAATGTAACTGCGTAAAATTGTATTATCTCAAAAAGAAACTTAATTATGCTTGCTTAATTAAATTTATTCGATTTTTGTATCATAAACTATATTGAACTAAATCTTTTTTTTTTCTGGATAAAGCTCTTCATAAATTTACAAATATGAGAAAAATGGGTTTGTTATCAGTGGGTTGCAGTGCGCAAAAATATTTCAAAATCTGTCAGATTAAGCAAGAGAGAGAGAGAGAGAGAGAGAGAGAGAGAGAGAGAGAGAGAGAGAGAGAGAGAGAGAGAGAGAGAGAGAGAGAGAGAGAGAGAGACTGGAACAAACCCAGACCCATAGTATGAGATAGTAAGCTTGAAATATGGCACTTATCTTCCTGCATTGCACCACACCATGGCTTTTCACAATAGCTTTATATATTTTATATATATATACTCTCGAACCTAAAATACATGGCCTTCTTTTTTAATATATTATAAATATTATAAAAATAATTTTTAAATATTCTTTAAATTACACTATACTAAATTATTTTAAATAATATCTGTAAAGAGTTTTATAATTCTTATTTTGTCAGATTTGTGAAATACTATTAATTAAACTATATTACTTTAAAATTATGAAATGCCCCACCAAATAATAAACCAATGACATCAAGGATATCAGAGGGACGCTGTAGAGGGTTTTGTATAGCTTTTATCATGGTTTCGCAATAAAAACTATTTCTATAAATAATATTTTATTTCGAATCCTATACCCTTTATATAAATATATTTTGATCGCATCTCTCTCTCTCTCTCTCTCTCTCTCTCTCTCTCTCTCTCTCTCTCTCTCTCTCTTTCTCTCTCTCTCTCTTTCTTAAGTAAATGAATTTCAAATACATAATAATAAGAATGCCTTTAAATGCTACAATTTTCCCATCATATTGCCAACTTCAAACTAAATTTTAGTTCCATATAATATTTTTAAATTTGCGTATCGGGCATAATGTAAAATATTTGGTAAATTATTCTGCTTTATAGTTGAGCCAACATTACACTATAGTTGCAAATCCCTTATATAATAAAATAAAATTTATTTAGACTTTATTTATATTAAAACCCATTGAAATCTATTTTAAAAACCTATAAATCCTATTAACAGCAATTAAAAAAGTACATATTATATCCCTTTTTTTTTTTTTTTTTTTGTTGGTAATTTAATATACATATTAAAATGTAATTCCGCGGGAGTTCTCTAATATAAATACAATGTATTTAAATTGTAAAAAAAAAGGCAATTGTCATATATTTTCAACGTTTTAATGAAACGTACAAAAAGCTATTATTTTGAATGAGATGCATAATTTTCAAAAAAACCTCTCACCCTCTTTAACCAAATAGCAATAATAGATTTTTCTCTCTCTCTCTTTCTCTGTGTATGTGTTTTAGAATATTATCCTTTCAGAGAGAATGAGAGAGAATTTTCGATTTAGAATGCGAGAAAAGGGGTAAAAAGACGGAAGAGTGATGGGATAATGTTATCAACGGATATGGAAGCGAGAGAGCGAGCATGAGAGAGAGAGAGATGAGAGAAAGAGAGAGAGAAAGTATAATCAAACGCTATATACGTCGGCTCAGGTGGTATAGTTATACAATAAAA
>OX439134.1:14978008-15110508 GCA_949318235.1 Ecdyonurus torrentis
TTATGTATTTATCAGCAAGAAATTTAGTTTTGATGTAAAATTAATTCTACCACTAATGTTCATCATATTAGCTAAGTATGAAGAGAGAGAGAGAGAGAGAGAGAGAGAGAGAGAAAGAGAGAGATTGAACCCATCATTATCTCTCGAGCAGACAGGAAGAACATTTTCTACTTCCGGAGAACGCATTAGCAACGCTGCATTTAACTCTCTCTCTCTCTCTCTCTCTCTTTCTCTCTCTCTCTCTCTACATGTCCTTATTATTATATGTGATATCATAAATTTCTATAACATTCCCTTGACATTTATTTTCTTTTTCTCATTTTTTTTCTGCTTTCTTTTCAGAAAAAGAATCTTATTATATTATTTTTTTTCTTCTCTTACTTGTAAAAATTAATGTAGTAAATCAAAATAATAGTTTTCTTTATTCTTTGTTGTATTTTATTCTTATATGGTATTGCATTTTATATTACTATAATGTTTTGTTTACTTTTTCTTTTCTTTATATTGTTATTTTCTTTAAAATTTATTTTAAAGTCAGTATAGTTTTCTTAAAAAAAAGTATATGAAGGTTTTGTTATGAGTTACTATTTGTTATATTAATTTTTTCATCATGTTCTATATATTAGATGGATGAACAATATGGTGCTCTAATATTCACAAGCTTTTGTTTTAATTATATTGAGTTTAAAGAATGAAAATGGAATGAACTTATTGTTTTTTATGGTTATTTTATTAAAGAAATATGTAGACACTTATAAAAAAGTTATGATAAATTATAATAAAAAAAACTGTATATTTTATTGTTTAATATAGCAATGCTATGCATTCATATTCGGATACATTTATAAACAAAATGCCCAATTAAGGCATTTCCATATACAGCAATTAAAATAAAATTTAATATCATAGAATCTATACATATAATAATTTTACCTATAATTCCTTTCAAACACACGTACATTTAAAAGAATTTATTTTGCTAACTTTTATAAATCTATCAGTAAATACATTCTTATAATAAACTTCTAAACGAGTATATTATTTAAAGATTAAAATAAAAAACAAACAATTAAGTACATTTTTGGTCATTCATGCACCTGTACTTATACATACATGAAATTTCATTACATACAGCACATTATTTTCAATTACATGTTCATGCCAATTATTTTAGACCATACTACTTATTTCTTTTGTAAACTCAGTCATGACATGATACATGACCTTACAGTTATTTTTAATGTTCTAAGTACAGTAATACGTAATAATACTGAAATATACATTATATTTATACTCAACACATTTAAGTATTAAAAAAACAAGTTTATTTTTTAATCCCTCTTTTATAGCTCTCTAAAATTATTAAGATTATATAAAAATGATAATAAATATTATCATTTTAATCAACAAAATGAAAGGAAATGACATTTTAAATATAGTCGATTTGCAATGGTGATATCATTTTTTTCTTTAATAAAAACAACGATGGTTTGTACATTTTATTACATTATTTTAGCAGATGGTTTTATAAAAACTCACGATTTTTTTTAAGTCTTTATATTTTTAGTTGTATACATGTTTACATGTAAGTAAGTTCACTGTGGTAATTGTATGCTGTGGATTTTATAATATGTTAGAACGTGTATCGACAGGTGAGAATAATCATTATTTTCTATTGGAATTTGTGTCACCAATTATTTGTAAAATTTATAGCTTTTTTGAGATGTTAGAAATATATCAATGTCAATTAATATTATAAGCTGTAACACACGCTTATTTTCTTAATATTTACACAATTCAATTGAATAAATGCTAAATTATATATAAGTTTCTTTATAGTTAATTAAGAAATTAATTATATTTGCATAACAAAAATAGTGTATATTTATGTTAGTATTTAGTTCAGTACAGAAGCATCTATTAAGAAAAATAGTAAAAATATTAAAATAGAATAATTTTTTTGAATTTAAAGAATTTTATTTGAACAATGGGTGTTTTAGATGCCATAATATACATAAAAGTGGGCATGAAATTTCTTGACTTTTCAAAAAGTGGTTTTGTTTTCAAAAATAATTTCAACTATTTTTTTGAACTATAACAGGATGTCCTAATTATCAACTATTAGCTCACTATATTTCATTTTCACTAATTGTTTTTATAATCTATTTATGTATTTCCTATTAAATTTTTAATTTTTAGTTTAATTATTCCAAATTCGATTCTATTATAATATTTTTTTTTTAGATGTGTAATAAGTTTCAAAACAAGTCTGTGGTTTTAATATACCTTTATATTTATATACATATATGCACATATATGAGAAAGATAGATTAATTTGCAATTATAATGCAAAATTTTAATATATAGACCTATTTGTTTACTATGATAAGTAAAATACTTATAAATTTTGAAAATGGCACAAAGATGGAAATGTATGAAAAATTGATATTATTTTTATCGTAATAGCAACTTTTCTCAAACTTTTTTTCTAATATTAATAAAAATAATCTAAAAAGATTACTTCAATAAAGTAAAAACTTTTTGTTATATAAGCTTAAAGATGAGAGAGAGAGAGAGAGAGAGAGAGAGAGAGAGAGAGAGATCAATATACTATATTGTTATCAGAACTCTATTTCTCCTTTGCCTTTACAGAGAGAAAATAATTTTTGTTACATATATAAATGTATAAGCTTTTTGTGCTATATATATATATATATATATATATATATATATATATATATATATATATATATATATATATATATATATATATATATATATATATATATACGTTGAAAATTTATTATCTTTATTCTGCTAACGACTCTCAATTATCTCGAATCAAAATGTCTACTGAGTGACTTCCATATATACCCTATAGCAAAAGTTAATTAAACTTAAACTTCAATGTAGGGGAAACCTGATAAACCTTACACAAAATTGCCCATTTATGTCATCAACTTTTGATTTAATATTATATAACTTCATATCGCTTTTTTATATAACACTAAATCATTTTTATACTATTAAAAAAATGATCATTAATTATTTTTATTATACATTTATATGGTTATAAAATATTATTTAAATTGATTTTAGATTTATATATTTTTTTATTATCATTATTTTTATTTTTTGATGAATTTTTATAAATAGCGCTCCAATATATTATTTTTATCGATAAAAATGGTTGTTTTCTCTTATAAGCAATTTGATACAAATAATTTTGTAATTTTGATTACGTATAAGTATTCTTAAAAAAAAAAAAAAAAAAATGTAATAGTTTTATACATTCAGTTTTTTTGTGTAATTTGGAAGTATATATTAAATTATTTTTTGACAATTTTTAAAATACTATACCTGCCGCATGACGTCATCAAAAATTACATCATTACTTATTTATTTAATTTTTGAGTGTACTCTTCTTTTGTTGTCCTATAATGTTAGCTCTAACGTAATCAATAGAAGATTTGCAAAAGAAGGTTTAGAAAATAAACAAATGGCAAGTCCAATAATACAGTGCTATAGTCACAGAAAAAATCTGTGATAGAAATCACCTCCCTAGAGGTAGTAAGAGCATGATGTACCACCTCTAGGGTGGTTAACGTTGGCTGCTATCTTAGAGGTAGTTATTTTACCACCTCTAGGGTGGTTAACGTTGGCTGCTATCTTAGAGGTGGTTCTTTTACCACCTTAGCGCTCTGCGTTCGAGTACTAGCGCGAGGGTGGTTTTTTAACCTCCTTCAGGACCTCGCAGGAGGGCGCTAGTGAGACCTACGTCATCAACAGGGCGGACAATGAAGATTCGAGTGAAAGAACACAACTAGTGATGCAGATATTTAAGAACTAATTACTTGCATTAAATCCTATTTCTGGTAAGTGTACTTATTATAATTATCATCCTGAATTATTAAGCTCCAATTCTGTGTATTTATTTTTATGTTTTCTATTTTAAAAGTTGTATATACGTCGCGATGCATCTTTTGCATTTGTCCTTTGATTTTTTTTTCTTCAACTCATGTAATGGCTGCTAAATAATTTTCATTATTTTTGAAACTTTTTTTTTTTTTTTTTTTTTTCAAATAAAATAATATTTTAGGAAAGAGAGTTTGCTATATCTAAGTTAATAAAATTAACTGGAAAAACACACAAAGTGCATTATATAACTATAGAAAAACTTATTTCCACAGATTCTTGCTTGCATGCTGTCGTTGAGGCCGGGCGTATACCATGACCCCGCGAGAGAGAGTAACTACCATCCACCGCACCACTAACCAAGTCCAGAGAAGCAAAATATTGTGAAATTCAATGTGTCGGATAAGTAAATTATTTAAAATTTGTAGTAATCTTAGAAAATAAATAGTGACAGTAATTTTTATTCTTCATGGTAAATAAATTTAAATAATTGAGTGTCGATTGATTTTCTATTAATGCATAATTCATATATTTATAACAAAATTAACAATAAAAATGGTTTAATTTTCTAAAATATTCTGTGTTATGTGTTTATTTTACAAATTTACCTTCCATTATAATTATATATACTTTTATATTATTTTTTATGCAATATTTATTTGCCAACAGTTTATATTATTATTATTTTAATTTTTATTTTAACCGATTTGGTTATTAAATAAAAATAATTGTATTTAATATGCATTTCTAACAATATAAGTAATTATAAATAATACTGAAATTGTAGAAAAATGTGGTGGTGTTAGAAAAGTAAGCTGTATTTATGAGGTAGGCAAAATAAAAGTAAATAGTAAATGGTAGGTAATACAATAAAAAAAGTGAAAGTAGGGAATAGAAGGAAGCAAAGAGACGGAAAAAAACCACCCTAGACGTAGTTTTTATCAGCGCTATAGGCTAGCTAAACTACCACAGTAAAGGTGGTAAAAGAACCACCTCTGAGCAAGTCTGTCTACCAGCGCCGCGCTAGCTATACTACCACCATCGGAAGGTGGTTAAAAAACCTTCCCTAGCGTGGGACGTTTTTTACACTACCCTAAAGGTGGTGATTTTACTCACAGATTTTTTATCTATAGATAAATTTTAATTCCTCACATATCTCTATTTTAACATGCTTTCTTATGGGAGAATGAAAAAGAAGAGTTAGATTTTGTTTATCGCTGTTGAAATTTTGATTGTTATATAGCTGAGCCTTCATGCTTTTGTAATCCTGCATTTTTCGAAATTGAATAAAAAAATTAAATTGTAAATATAATGATTGAAATTTAGGAAAAAAAAGCTTGCAGGATAAGTACAGTAAACATTTCAGTATTGGAAAAATATTGTAACTCTATATAGTAATTGTAGAGAGCTGCTTTCTTCCCTACTCATAAGAAAGCATGTTAAAGGAGTAAGGGACCGACGTCGGCCATTAGACTCAAAATTTCCTCATCAAAACAATCTGAAATTTTGCACAATGATACTTCAGCTTGAGATAATTTCAAATATATAAAAATTTTGGGGGATCACCGTGCAAATTAATTTTATATGATTTTTTGAAAGATTTAGCCCATAAGGCCCAATGTTAATTTCAATAATTTTTTTTTTCGGGACGTTCAAACATCATGAAATAAATAAATAAATAAATAAATAAATAAATAAATAAATAAATAAATAAATAAATAAATAAATAAATAAATAAATAAATAAATAAATAAATAAATAAATAAATAAATAATAGTCTTTATTGTTCAAACAACAAATTAGCAGCAGATGAAATATACATAGTAAATTATTATTATTATACTGTATAATTATAAAATATGCACATATATAATATTATTGTTGAATATAGAAATGTCCTGAATTTTTGTATACAAGTGTCTTTCTAAAAGTATTGAGCTTTTATATATTTATAAAGATACAAAAGTAATTAACAATAAATCTTTAAAAAATAAAATGGTATATAGAATTAAAGTTATACCTATATAATGCCTCATGAATCTCTCTCTCTCTCTCTCTCTCTCTCTCTCTCTCTCTCTCTCTCTCTCTCTCTCTCTCTCTCTCTCTCTCTCTCTCTCTCTCTCTCTCTCTCTCTCTCTTTCTCTCAGTATATAGGGAAAAATTTAACTTAATGAAGATAAGGTGATATTTACAAGGCAACAAAATTCCAATTTCTAAAACAGTAAAAATCTTCCAATCAGAATATAGAAAGAATTTTCTAACACCCTAATACATTAATCACCTAAACAGAGAAAAAAAAACAAGACTTTAAATCCACTTATTGCTCCGCCTTTTGTTTTTTTGTTTCAAATCGAAGCTATCTTGAGATTAAAAACATCCATGTTTTGTCTCTCTCCCTCTCTATTTTCTTTATACTATAACAAAACACTGTCGTAAATATCATTTAACATGTAATCTAATTTTACTTTTTTTTTTTTTGTCTTGTTCTGTATTTACACCACAATGTCAATAAAATGTCTTGTCACTTTCTCTGCTTTTTCTGTGTTCTACAAAACCATTATTATACGTGCTGTATCTGTTACTGTCAATTATTTTAATTAGAATTTATTGAATGTGGAAATAATCTTGCAAGTAGAAAACTATTCTTTTAACAAATAAAGTCCTACGCTAAAAATAGACATAGAAACATGTATTTAAGCTTTTGTTTTTTCAATATAAGAAGCACTATATGCCTTTGATTGAATAATATGTTTTTTAGCATAATAACATTTTAAAATATGTTTATTGACTATACTTCTAATATATAATTTTTCTCTCCTCCTCTACTTAATTCTTTTTCTAATATATTTAGTTGTTCCTTAAATACATTGAAAGTTTGATTTGAATAGAACATGACGAGTTCTGAAACAGTTAATGATATTATAATTATCACCACATAACATTTTAATGTTATTCAAATTTTATAATATTTATATATTTATTCAAATAGTATAATATATTTGAAAAGAAATCTATATTAAGAAAATGTAAAAAAAAAAAAAAAAAACTTTATCACATAAATAGTTTGAAAAAAATCAAAATTGATATCAATAACATATGCGACACAATTATATTGGATTAAATATACTTTATAATATTATCAGGTAAAAAATGAGAATTTTTAATCATATGCAATGATATTTGTACGGTATTTTTTAACAACAGGCAGTACAAAAGTTCATTAAATTACTTTTACAAAAATTGTGACTATAAAACATATTTGGAGGAAAATAAAGTTATATAAATAGATCATTTTTTGCTCAAATACGTTGTTTATTTCGATGTAAATAATTTGCATCCACAAAAAGTCAAATTAGTTTTTATGTTGTATTATTATCATTTTAAAAGTCTATACGTTGAAATATACCTAATGTATGAATTATAAGTATTTACCAAAAATTTTGATATGGGTAACATATTTATACACATATGGGTAACATAATAAATTAAAAAAATAGTAAAAATCATATTTACTGCTGTACAGCAAAATTATTTTTCATTTCTATGAAAATTATAGATAAATTGTTGAAATGGTGATAAATATATTTTTAGTGTATGATGACGGAAACCCAATTATAAAAAAACAGCAACAAAACTATTTAATTTGCTGCATAATGATTAAAATTAAATATACATATAAATAAATAGAGTTAACTTGTTGTGAATAACACACATAAGCAATATAATATGAAGAATAAAAAAAAAGAAAAAAAACTATAAACAATATAGACAAGTAGTAAAGGTAACCACTAAAAAGTAATAACAGTAAAAAGTTGTATATTTTATAAACTTTGTACACAGAGAATATTAAGTTAACCTCAAAAGTTACCCTTTCATGTTGAAACATTATATCCATTAAAATATATATTCGTTATTTTGAAAAACCTCAGAAAAAAAAATACATATATAGAAAGGAAATATATTTAAAATTTTATGGTATAATTAATTGAACATTCTTAGTACTTTAATGAGGTGTTCTTATTATATTTATAATGATATTTTTTTATCATTAGTGTCTTAAAAATATAAAGTTTTTGAACAAGGGAAATATTTTTTGAAGATGGTTTTCATTATTTTAATGTAAAATGATGAGGCTTGAAGAGAGGCAGAGGCAGAGAGAGAGAGAGAGAGAGAGAGAGAGAGAGAGAGAGAAGGAAAAAACTTTGTCTGTCTTTTTTTATTTCAAAAATCATAAATTAAGTTTCATAATGGTCGGCATTTCCTTTTAAAGTGATATTTATCCGTTACATTGTATACTTTTTTATTTTTATTTTTTTAAATTTATATATATATTTGGTTAGTTTGTTGCTTGTTTTATGCAGTAATAATTTTGCAATTTTTATGGTATTATAAAAATTATAATAATATGATAACAAATTTGATATTATTCTAAAAAAATGAGTATTAAAATTTTTATTAACTAATTTTTACTGACTAAATCGTTGCATTAAGATTTTTATCAATCATTATACATATTTTGTTTTAGCTTTTATACTTAACTGAGTTATTATTTTTATTATTATTATATTGTTGTTATTTAGTTAATGGAATTATATTTACGAAATGAATATTGCAATAAAAACCAAATTTTAAATTCATGCACTGGTGTTTATAGACGTATATACTGATAAACATTTCATTCATATGCGTGTAATACGTGAAACTACTTTTTTTATCTATAGGTACTTTTTTATTCTTTTAATTTATGTTTCTACATGTTATTAATTGTCTCTCTATTGATTGAAACTGGTAATTAGTAACTTTTCTTATAATTCAAAAAGTTGAGTTATACATGAATGTAGAGAATTTTTTTTTTATGGATTTATACAAATATTCTAAATGCAGTAATGTTTTATAATCCTTAAGGGAGTAGGGTACCAACCTTATATCTCAAAAACTAGAAGTGTTTTGGGTCTAAATTTGGTGTCATTGTGTAGCTAAGAATCACGCCTAGCTGCGATAAAAATTCCATGATGTTTGACCATCCCGAAAAAAAGAAAAAAATATTGAAATTAACATTGGGCCTTATGGGCTTGAAATTTCAAAAAAATCATATAATAGTAATTTGCACGGTGACCCCCCAAAATTTTTATATATTTGAAATTGTCTCAAACTGAAATATCCTTGTGCAAATTTTCAGAAATTTTTAGCGAGAAAAGTTTCAGTCTAATGGCCGACGTCGGTCCCCTACTCCCTAAAAAAAACTTTATATAAAATCTATTGAATCGCAACATTTTTTTTTTACTCTTTTTTTTTATGCTAAGTTCAGTGTTTTTAAAACAATGTTTTTACATTAAAGGTTATAAGATTTTAATTTATTTTTTATTTTTTATTATTATATTTCCTCAAGTACACAATACATTAGTGTGCGCATTGTAAATTTAATCTCATTACAAAGACGTTCTTTTAAAAAATAATTTTGATTCGTATTCAAATATTGTGACTATTGCCATATCTGCACAATATTTTTATGACACGCTGATTGTAATAATATAATTTTACCAATAAAGTACTCGTGCTATTTTTTCAATATATGCTATTCTTATAAGAAAAAATTTTAAGCTGAATTTAGTAGGTAAATTAAGTAATCACAATCTAGTGATTAAATTTGATATAGCATATTGATGTGATGTTACTGTAACCAATGTCTAATAAATAAAATAAATAAGTATTACAAATATTGCACTGTTTGAATTATACTTAAGCTATGTTAAGACGGTGCATTAAGTTTCATAAAGTGCAATGATTGCATTATAATCTCCCATTTATACATTACATTTTCATATAATGCTATGAATGTATGAACTGTCTTTAAAAATTACCTCGTTTACAAGATCAACGAGATTATTAACATTTTGCAACACTTTAAACAATGTGAAAAATATGTTGTTTAAACAATTGTAAATTAATTTTATAAGAATATTAAAAGTAGTTTGATATTGTTTTTCCATGATCATTGTCCATCCATTACATAATATCCATTTCAATATCCTAACATGTCCTTCATATCCGTCCTATACTATTCTTTATTATGGTCCAACCTTCAAATTTATACAATTTTAACTTTTATATTCTTAGATATTATATAGATTGATGTATACTATTTTTTCCTTTATAACATTCTAACATTTATTATAATAAATTTTAAAAGCTTAGAAGTTTTTATATTAATACAATACTATATGACATTTTTTTTTTCCTCTGTTAAAATATATTATTAAAGATTGCAATCAAATCCTGTTATGAAACAACATAGAAATTTATTCATATCGTTGCACGTTGCATAAAGTAATAAACGTCAACAATGAAAATTAACACCCATGAGAATGGAATGTTTTAATGACGTCACAATACTTAAATAAATTTCAATTCTTTTTATTTCTTTTCATTCACATTTTGTTTTTAATTAAAAATTCTAATATTGTATACATATGGATAATTAATTATATGTATTTCTCAGAATTCAAGTATATATATTTTTTTTGTTTATACATTATTCATATATAATTATTTTAATTTAAGGAAAGGAAGTACACACAAAAAAAAATTGTCTAATTAAAATTGCTGGTAAAATTCGTAGAAGAAGGAAATAATTATTATTTTCTAATTATTGTGCCTTTATATAAAAAAAGGGCAGTATTCATGTTGTAATACTATTTCCAAATTAATATGGTAACAAATTTACGTGTTTTTTTTGGCAAGCCTTAGCATGAATCATATAGGTACCAAATTATTATGAAGAAAAAAAAAAAAAAAAAAGTGCGGAATCTCTTTTGTATAATGTTTGTTTATTTGCACTCCGAAGTAATATTTATATACAAGAAAAGAGCATTAACTAAGAAATCAATAATAAGTTCATGAATAGCATTAGAATAATTTTTAATGTCGCAAACTTGTATAGTGATGAAATTTGTTTTTCCATAAGAAAAGCAGATAGTAAGCAATTTGATCAGCAAGTTGGAAATAATGAAGAAGAAAAAATGTATAATGCAATCGTGAATTATACTGTGGGTCAAATTTTGATTGCTTTTATCATGCATTTTATTCAAAAATAAATAGAAATTTTTTAATTTTTTTTTGTATATTATATTGTTTATATCATGTGCATCATAAAAGTATCACAATTATAATTAATTTAATCGATTTTACAATATTTAAATGCTTTTTAACGTATATACTTAGCCATTATATAGTTTAATTTTAATTTAGTTTAATTTTGATTGCTTTTATTATGCATGCATTTTATTAAAAAATATAAAGAAGTTTTTTTTTCATTTATTATTATTACTATAATTTCATAATATTGTTAATAACATTCAACTGTGGATCATAAAAATATCACAAATATAAAAAATTTAACTGATTTTACAATATTTAAATACTTTTTATTGTATACTTATTTGCCATATTATTGACTAATAAAATATCAACTGTTTTGAAGCCGACTATAAGCGATTTTGCTCACATCCGCTTCCGTTTGACGTACTGCGCATGCGTAGTAACAAGAAACGGATGCGGATGTGACCGAAATTGCTTAAAGTCAGCTTCAAAACAGTTGTTTCTTTATTAGTCATTTAATTATAATTTTTTTAAAGCAAGCAAAACATGACTATTTTTTCTCGTTCATATTTTATCAGTGTAATGATTGAAAGTATACAATATACATGACACACACTCACAAAAAAAAAGTATGACATATTTATGACAACCGTCAATCAAATAAAGCATACATATACATTTCCTATCATTGAAATGTGCGTGACTTGATATACTCATGACCTTTCTCAATCTATATGAGTGATCGTATATTGACGTGATCTTCACAACCTGTCAACATAAAGATCAATGTCATATTATATAAGATATGAAAATAAACCTTATTTGATTTATAAAAATCCTAACCATAAACGTGACTAAATAAAGTCTAGACATATAAGAAGAACAAAAAATGATGTGAATTCTTAAAATGCATGTTGTATGCAGTTTAAATACAAATTGGTTATATGGAGGTGACTTTTTTTAAGAGAAAAAAATGCTCAATTTTATATATTTTGTATTAAGATCGAGAAAACTTTTATAAAAGCTTTACGGTTTAATTTTTATTGCCATTCTTTACACTTTCCCTTTTTTCCTTCTCTATTTTTACCCTTTTTCATAATAAAGTCAACAACTTAAAGTTTATATCATAGAAAGGGTAAGTTAAAGAAAAGAAAAAAAAGTGATAGTTTTCAACCCCTTTAGTTCAATAAAAACAAAATATATCTAAACATGAAGCGTGTAAAATTCACTTTCGTTTTTATAAAAATCAAAACAAAGTTTGATTACCACCCTCATATCATATAAAATACTTCAAAGACTTTTTTTTTTTTTTCAATATCCCTTCAGGGAGAAATTCAAAGAGTTTAAGAATGAAAAGTTTTATTATTATTGTCGTATAAGGTGGTCAATAATACAAAAAAATAACCCCTTTTTGCTCGCTTTCCCCGTAATACCCTTTTTTATATTATGTGTATCTTTTTACACCCGCGCTTGTATTACACGTAACTGACCTACCATATAAAATAGAAAGTTTATTTTTTTCTTCTATATTTTATGAAAAAAATACTGTTTACAAAAGGGGTTAAAAATTTTTTTCTTCACTAAAAATTCTGAGGTGAAATTTTTACCTTATTCAGTTGATTTTATTTCTTGTGAAGTGAAGTTGTGATTTCTGTGCTGTGTCGTGATGAAATATATGGGCAATTTTTGTGATATTTTGGCTTAATTTCTAATATTTTCTATTGGAATTGTGATTGTGTTTAAAAAAAAAGTCATGCGGCAAAAAAGGTAAAAATTATGACTTAATTTATGATCTAATCTGCAGATTTTTTTTTTTTTTTTTTTTTTTTTTTTACGAATATTTGCGATAAATTTTAGTATTATGTTTATATTATTTCATACTTAAAAATCAATAATTTAAATAATAATTTCATAAGGTATTTTTATATTTCATTTTTATAGTACCAGTATTATTTTCATAAATAATATGAATAATATGATATGACTACTAGAAAAATTTTATTCTGCACAATCAGAAATAAATACGCTTAATAATCATATGTTACAGCTGTATTTAGAAACATTTGATGCATAAGTTATGCTATATTGTATAGCGATTATACTACATAATAGTTTAAATGTTACGAATAATTCCTTATGCTATTACAAAATAGGAATACTTATGCTCTACAATATAGCAATTTTTCAATACAACATAAATTAATTTTTCTTCTTTTAAACCATTTTTGAAACTGTTGCAGTGTTTTATACTCTAAAGAGTTAAAAAAAATGCTTCTATTTTTTTTTACAACATTTAAAAAGCCCCCTAGTGGAAAATTGAGTAAACGACAAGTGGTACGCAATGCTAGGTCACTTTGGTATTGTTATATATAAAAGTAAAGGAATTTGGTGAAAGCACACAAGTGACCATTTTATAACTATAAGTCTTTTATGATCTTTATGCAATCTTCACTTCAATTTATACCGATATCTTACTATTATGTCGATAGGAAATTATTATGAAATAAACATTTTATATTTTATTTTATTTCTGCTTATTTATATATAGTATATTATGATTTTAATGATATTAAGTTTGATAAATTCAATTATTTCTTTCAAAAATTGATGTAAGAATTATAATACAGTTATAACTTACTGTATTTTTTACATAATTAGAAAATAATTAACCAAAAATCAGATCAATCTAAAAAAAAGAAAAGAAAAAAATTAGTTCTGACTTAAAACTATACGTGACAATTAGCGTAGAATTTTTATTTCCATGTGTATATTAAATTTCAAATTTATGCATCAAAAATCAAATAAATAATGTTTTTTTAAGCTTATACCACGTCATGAAATTTGCATTTTTAATAAGAAAAATAGTACCGAAATATTAAAATTCGTAATATGTTAAAAAAATTTGTGACTTTAATTTTTATTTTTTTTTAATTATTTAAAAATGTGGTTTTTAATTGGATGACTTAAATAATTTTAATTTTAAAACCATGATATATAGACATCGAGCAAGAAAGCAAAAATACAAACATTTTTAACCTCTTAATGGCAAAAAAAAAAAAAAAAAAAAAAAAAAAAAAAAACTCTTTTTACTTATGCACATGAAATTTCGTATCCCAAACTTTATAAAAAAGTGAACCCATTTTAAGCAAATAGCCACTTAAATGATCATTTCTTTCATAGTATAAAAACATAACATGAATATGAAACTTTTTTTCTTCTTCTTCTTCTTCTTTTTTTTATAATATACATAAGAAATATAAAAAGTCAGATAAAAATGTCGTCTTTATTATATACACACGCTGAGAAGTTCTTTTTTTTTAATATTTTATTTTTTCCTTTTGAAAACCAGTTCTTATAAGACTTGAAAAATAATTTAATATACAACATGAAAGGAAATAAAATATACATGTTCTAATGTTTGATATTTATATTATTTTTAACTTAGTAGTCTTGTACATGTAATGTAAAAGTATTATAAATATTATTAATGTTCTTTATTTTCTTTAATATTTCTTTATTATTCATGCATGGGGTAATGCATAAGTTTGTATAATACTGTATTATATGCATTGCATGAAAAGTACAAATGGTAAAATTATAATCTTATTATTTTTTTTAAAGAACTGTAGCTTTGAAGTTTTCTGTCTGTACGTGTCTTTAATTGATGAAACATCTTTTAAGGAATCCAATCTTTATTATATAAAATATTTGTAAAATTTGGAGGTAATAAAATCTTGAAACAATATATAGTGTTATACGTACTCCCTGTTTCCAAAAATGCGCATTACATTAGAATAACCATAGTTGATCGTTATTTTAGTAGCAGAAAATGGGATTAACGAACAGTATTAATTAATCATTAAAATTAATTAATAAGTTTAATGTATATTTTAAATAAAACAGTTACAACAATTACAAACTGCAATTGCAATTTACAATTACAAATTATTATTAAATTAACAATTGCAAAAACATAATAATGAAACCTTTATGAAAAAAAAAGTTTTAATTTATACTTTTCTGAACGTCAAAAAAATTGAAAGCTGATGTTTTTATGTATTAGTTCTATACTGTATACTAGACCGCAGCAATAGAATGATATCCACAATATCCATTTGATAGAAGAAAGTATATGAGTGTTAAAATCAATAAAAAAATCATTCCAAGAATGCAATATCTGCATTGTCCAAAAAAAAAAAAAAATGTTGTAAACGTGTTATTTCGATTCATTTTATTTCAAATAAATTCAGATTTAATGTAACATTCAGCACATTTTTATTATACAGTTCTTCTTTTCTCCCCTATATAGATAGTATATCTGCCGCCTAGATGGCTAGGCCACCCCCTGAACACATTGGACGTGCGGGTTGTCTAACACTCTCGAAATCAGGGTGCGTTTAGTCTGCTGGCTTAACATTAAATTCCTATCTGTTAAAGAATTTATGGTCTTTTATGGCGCCGTTGTCATTTAAATAATTACATTTTGAGATTCATAATGTTTAGAATAGAAAGGAGGAAAATAATGGTAACAAATAAAAAAGGAAAAAAAACAAATATTAAGGTGTAAAAAAAAAAAAAAAAAAAAAAAAAAAGGCATAATATATTTGTTAAATATTATATAGTACACTAGCGTACTTGTTAAGTTTAATTTTTTAATTTTTAATTTGAAATTTTGTCAATACTCTCAAAATTTAATTTTTTTTTTCATTTTTCTCAATATTTTGGATTAAAAATACTATAATTTTCAAAGCAACATAAACATAACATAGACAAAAATTGAACCGTCAAAAGAAAATTTGTTTACAAAAATATAAAGAAAATGAAATAGTCTTTTTTTACCCACTTTTAATTTATTAAACTCTAACTTACTTTCGTACTTATATACAGTACAATATATACCATTATTAAAAAGCTAAAATTAAATACATTTCTTTAAAATAAATTATATATAAATTTACTTGAATAATATAATAATTTTATACAATAATAGTAATTTAAAGATTAAATAAATATCTTTTGTTGAAAAAGAAAATTTCTTTTGTATATATATAAAGAAAAAAAAAAGACCACACCTCCATATACAGTAGATGAAATAGATTAATTTTTATATATATAAAAAAAAGAACAAAACGAGAAAAAATAATGCTATGAGTTTAATTTTCTAGACATTCTATTACGACTCCCTAGGGGGAAGAAAGAGAGAGAAAAAAAAAAGAGAGAAAGGAAAAAATTCTTTACTTTTTTTCTTTCTTGGTTTTCACGCAAAGAAGTAGATATTGGATTCTATTCTCTCTCTCTCTCTCTCTCTCTCTCTCTCTCTCTCTCTCTCTCTCTCTCTCATACTCGCAGTTTCTATCATCAAAACGCTCTAACAAAAACACCACAAAACCAGCCACCCACCCTTTGCAATACTATATAGCCACAAATGAAAAGAACACAAAATATATATACGCTCGTTGTCTTTTGTCCCTATTTTTTTTTCTTCGTAGCTATATGGAGCATCATAAAAGTCATCATATTTCAACTCTCTCTCTCTCTCTCTCTCTCTCTCTCTCTCTCTCTCTCTCTCTCTCTCTTTCTCTCCCACTGATTACTTCTCAACGCTATTATCAGCTCAGCAAAATGATAATCTAATACTGAAAACAGAAAACTGTTTTTTTTTCACACTTTATTCCATATATACAGTAAAGTGTATTTTCAATTGCAAAACTTTTACATTTTATTTTTCTTTGTGTATTTTTCTATATAATATCAATGTTATTGTGAAATACTTTTTATCATATAGTATAAGTATACTTTTATTTTGTTTTTATTGAATTTTTTTACTAAAATATATTATAGTATCATATATTCCTTAAATCCAATACAAAATGGTCTTATTGTATAGAATGTTTGGAATAAAATTCACTACGTTTTTTTTTTTTTTAACGTTTCTGTTTTACATGTTTTCATAAGCTTACCATACGAGAAATTGTGCCTATTGTTAGCTATATTTAAATTTGACAACCTAATATGGTAGAGTTTCTTCAAAATAACAATAAAATAAAAACTTAGGAAAGGCAAGATCAAACCAACAAATCAAGAACTTCAATAAGAAACCTCAATAATAATCCAGGACATTTTCAAAATCCAGAACGGTCCTGAATTTAACAAAAAAAAAAAAGTCCTTGATTAACACAATTAAAACGTTCATACATTTTTTTAATGAAATAATTAGCCATTATTTCTCCGCCCCGAAAAGACTTACTATATATTATACACCGCACTTTATCAATAGTTATTTTTTTATTATTATTTATTTAATTTTTTAACCATCTTTACAGAAATTTCAAATCAAATTGTTTTATAAATAAATTACATAAAACCTGACAAAATAAAAAAGATCCATTGATCTTAAATTTTACATCACGTATAATATGATATGATTCTTAAAGCTAAACATATATACTCAAAAAGACCTTATAATATATCACGAAATCACATATTATTTATCCAGTTGTATGTTTACTCTGTCTGTATACATGAAGCTGATAAATAAGCTTATAACTTTGCTATATATAATGTAATCTGTTAAGTCAACTATCGTGTTATTTGACTACTTAAACCCCCTCTCTCAATGTATATATATACATACCTTAATACGTACACTCATGGACAAAAATAATTTGCACATCACGTACTCACCTGAAATCAAAAAAGAAACAAAAAATTAAAACCCCTGTAAAATAGGCAATTTTTACAACACTAATGTTATTCTTATGGGAGATTTTAATGCTTGTAATATATTTTAATCGACTAAAAAATATTTTACTTATTAATACAATTTTCATTCTTAATTTATTATATTCACGTTATGAGTTGTGGGATACTTGTGTGTATTTTATAATGCCGTAAGTGGACACTATAATATCATTATAATTAAGCTTTGATAGGAGTAGAAAAACGTTTGTTTGGTGTTGTAAAAATACTTATTTTTTACATTCTATATGCATTATAGTAATGTAGAATCATTGTTTATATCTGTCATTTTTTACTATATATAAATAAATAGGGTTTTAATGACCAAGAATAGTTTTTGAATGAAGCATACTTATATACTATTGAGAAATTCTTAAATTTTTTCCTCCTTTTATTATTATTATTATTATTTTTTTTTTATGAAACCTAAAATTCATACTTTCCTTAATAAATTACATTTTTAATATTCATTATTTTTATACCTCAAAATCTTACACGCACAATTTATCTTAAATTTTTAATTAAAAATATTATTTATATCGTATTACCATTATTATTAAAGTAAATCTTTGGACAAGTTAATGCAAGTTAAGCTCCCTCACTTATACAATTCTCTCTCTCTCTCTCTCTCTCTTTCTCTCTCTCTCTCTCACTAAGCTCACTGGAAGTCATTATGAAGCTTGCATTTGCATTTTGCAGTTTAGTTAAGACAGCAAGGCTTAACACTGCAGTACAAAAGAACGATTTATTTATATATCTATATAACAAAGCTCCTGAATCTTCTTTTATTCACATTTATATTGCTTTAATTATTTGCAAGTTGTTTTGGAATTTAGTTTGAGAGATAAAGTATGATTTATATAACGAATTTTCTATATAATATAAAATCGTCACTGACGTGGTCAAATCTCCTACCACGTATGCTATTAGCATACCTAATAAGAGGTTTAAACGTGGTAGTGTCGTTTTACCCCTGTAAGAACTATATATTTTTATTTATAGTCAGTCACATTCTTAGTAAATTTACGCACAGAGGCCATGATGGTGCTCAAGTATGGATTCTCATGCAAGAACCCTATAAGTTATACTTACTTGTTAAAAGTGCAAGTGGAGGAATATCATAAATCACGACTTATTTTCAAAATATATATATATATATATATATATATATATATATATATATATATATATATATATATATATATATTATTATTATTATTTTTAGTGTTTTGCTTATACGTATATTTGATTCAGTTTCTATACGGTTTCTAAATAATGTTATGTGAAAACCGGACTGTGTTTTGTTTACATTTTAAAACTTTGGATATATAGGAACTTTTATTTAATGTGTGTATTACAAATTTATTAAATTATTTATTTACGTCCAAGTATACTATACAACTTTGAAAAAAAGCAATCTTAAATTATTGTTAAATATATAGCATTAGAAATAAGAATGCAATAACATAAAAATAAAGCTGGCAAATAATCTATATCATAAAAAAAGAGTTTAAGATTTAAGTTGGTTGTATATATTTTTAAAACATTTAATACTGGGTCGTTTCCAAAATTTTATTTCATCTTAAAGAATAATTTATAACATTTTCTTCTCTTTTTTTTTTAACTTTACGACTTGCTCGTAAATCAACGAGTAAAAAAAAGAAGAAAAAAAAGTGTTTTTGCTTGAAAAAAAAATTAAAAAAATAGTTGAGTGTGACTTTTGCCAAAGTCTCCCACATTTATTTATTTATTTGTTTTGTGTCAGAAAACTTGAACTATACTAAAAAGTTAGCAAATAAATAAATAAAATTAGCTATTTTTAATATAAATTTCAACAACTTTAAAATGACAATGACCTGAGAATTGCAGAATTCGAGTTTGTAGTGCAAAATCTGGACAATTTTTGCATATGCTATGAAAATTACTGAAACAAATGCAATATTTTAATTTTTGAATCATTTTAAACATATTTATACTTGAAAATGTTTAATAAGAAGAAGAATAAGAACTTTCTGTATTTTTTTTTTAATTTAAATGTAATTATTTTGCCTGATATACCCAACAGGGAGAAAACATTATGTAATTTATGCTGTAGAGATGAGTAATGTAATTTACATCAGAAAAAGTTACTTCATTGATAAAGCATAAACGTTTATGATGCGGAACATGATTACTATACAATACAGCATTTAAGTTATATTTGCACAAACGTTTTGCAAATACAGCTTTTTTAATTATAACGTATTTTTTCCATGCAAATGAGTATAAAAAATACATGAAAAACATTTAAATTCACCTATACTGTACTTTATTTTTAATTCAAAAGTTGCAATAAAAGCTTAAGAAAATTAAAATAATATTATTTAAAAATTTTATTATTACATAAAATATTTTTTATTTTTCATTTTCACTACATTTTATTAAGATAGAATAATAAGAGTAAAAGTAATGTGTAATTTTCTACCGCATGATGGTACAATATTCATACTATAAAGAAAATTGTCGTAGAAGTATAAGGGAAGAGAGAGAGAGAGAGAGAGAGAGAGAGAGAGAGAGAGAGAGAGAGAGAGAGAGAGAGAGGAAAAATCTCAATCTTAAAACTTTAAACAACCTTCATAATCATACCATTTTCATTCTTTTCTTTCATACCCCCCTAATTTTTTTTTTTATTCCTTCTTCTCTATTTTTATTTATATTTTTTTAATTCAATTCTTATCCACCTGATGTCACCACTTTACTGATATTTACTTATCTTTTATTTTTAAACCCCTCTAAAAACACCATTCTCACGCCATCTATTCTACGATTATAGTGTCACTATTTTACTAAAAACATTACTTATACGCCATCATACGGCAATATTTTTAACAAATTTATTACAATATTATTAAAATAATAAAAAAAAATTCTATATCTAAAATAGTTTTTCTTTTATATAATATATAATATAAATTTTATACAATAGATGTCACTTAAAAAATAGGGAACGTATTTTGAGTGTACCCCTATGATGGACCTAATTGTGTATGTAATTGATTAAATGTTAGTAATTGTTAGATAAAAATTTAAACTAATTAAAGCTAGAAAAGCTTAGAGCGAGAGAGAGAGAGAGAGATATTTTGCTTATGTTTTTTATTTGACTATCATGTTTAAAAAGCTCTTATGTGTTTTTTTAGTATGAGAGAAAAGGGACATTAAAAAGTAGAAAACGACATCATGACGAGACGAAAGAGAGAAAAGAGACATAAAACTTGACGTTTGATGGCTCTAAAAGATAAAACTTGTTGCATCTTTTTACACAATTTTATATTATATGTATAAGCTGCCTGTGAAATACGATAGGACTTATTTTATAAAGGATTTTGATTTGTTAGTAACTGGAATGCAGTAAAAGCTATAATATTATAATTTACAATATTAATAAAACAAATTTAAAACAACAAAAATGTCAAATTTATATAAATTCCATAGTAGTTCCGTAAGTAGTTCCATATGAAAATTTTCATAGTAAAATTATACTAAATCTTAATTTCAACAAAGAAATATCAACTTTTACATTTTTTTTTATATATATTTAGTGTTTTCATAAATGTCAATTATTATCTATATATAAACAATCGATTCATGCTGAAAAATATTTTTGACTGAGACTGCATAAATTTTCGATATTTCTTCTATATTATATGTATATGGGTTTTGGACTGTTATATTTAAGTCCTAAAATATCCACGAATTATTTACTAGTGAGATATTAAAAATTATAAAATAAAAATAATGGATGAGTTTTAAATGTGATTTTCTATAAAAATGTATAGTACGAAAACTATATAAATGTAAGAGAGAGACAGAGAGAGAGAGAGAGAGAGAGAGAGAGAGAGAGAGAGAGAGAGAGAGAGAGAGAGAGAGAGAGAATATAGAAATTAAAAAAAAGTAAAATTTTATTTTCATATTACATGCATATCTATAGAAAATGTAAAAAATTTAATACTTGTTTATTATATTATTATTATCAATAAAAAAAAAAAGGTAAAATAAAATTAATTATAATTACTATACATAACACATAAAAACACCCTCATTAAAAAATATATATATATAGAAATAATTTTACCCGCACATATTATTTTAAAAACATATACCATTTTTATCGCATATTAACTATATTTCATTTTTCCGAGAAAGAAAACATACGTTAAAAATGATAATTACATGAAAACAATTCAAAACTAAAATAAAAAACAATTTTATGATAATTCAAAACTGATAAAAAAAAATCCAAGTTTTGTTTTTTTTTTTTTTTTAGTTGATAAAAGTAATAACTTTCAATAAATAAGAAAAATATATTATAATATAGAAAGCAAATAAAATTATATATTTAAATCGTTGATAGTAATAACATAAAAAAATGTCCCTTTTAAATAAATATATATTTTTTGTTACTTTAGTATTATTATTATTTTTTTTTTTTTTTTTTTGTTAGCTGTATAATATACTTTTTTAAATGCTTGTAAAACGTTAGGTTATGGGTCACTTTTTAAAACTAAATTGTCATATAAAGTTAAACGTTTCAAGTGTTGAGAGCTTTAGAAGTGACATTTATTGACATAGTAATAGGGTAATTTTAGAAATTTTATTTACTTAAAATGAAATTGCGGGGTTATGTGATTTTTTTTCTCTCTCTATAGCTCTTTCATTCACTAAATATATATTATGAAGATACTCACCTAAATTTTATTTTAATATTATTATATAGTATACTAAAAATCATTTTTATTAACCCCCCCTTTTTTTTAAATGGTTATTTAATTTAATTGTTAATATAAACGTCGTATATTATTGTATATAAATTATTTCATAATTACGTTTTAAACTTTTTTTATATATTATATAGAATGTATAACAAAAAAATAATATTAAAAAAATAATACTATATTGCTGTAGTATAATAAAAAAACTGACGTGAAATAAAATTGAGAATAAAATGATTTTAATTGGTTATATTATTAATATATGAGATTTCAATGTAATATATTATATAATATTTTTTTTCAATCTTTATTCCGTACGTGTTTTTTTTTTTTTTTTTTTTTTTTTTTTTTTTTTTTTTTTTTTTCTTCTTTCTTTTGTGTTTTTGAAGGCTATCGGTTTTTCTGCTATACTCACTTCATAAATTTGATTATTATTTACATTTCCACTAAAAAAAAACATGTATTTCTTCCTTATTTATATTTAGTATTACATTTTTCAAGGTTTATAAATAATACAAAATCAGAACATAATATATTATCAAAAAAAGTGGTATAGACACATAAAAAAATATAAAATATATTATACTGTATATTATATATATAATGACAAGACTTTGCCATACAAAATTAAACTCTTTGCCTTTACTCTGCAGCAAAACAATTTAATTTTTTATCATCAGAATCTTGCAAATTTACAATAGGTAGATATTACCCTGGCGCAGGTATTGATGTATATACAATATCACCTAATCCTAATGTATAGGTATAATGATAACTGTGAGACATGTTTTTATTGTATAGCATATGTTTAACATGCTGCATTAACGTATATTATTCAATATCGTATATCAATACATTATGTTCATGAAACTAATAAATTATACGTATATAATTTATGCTGTATTTATGTCATTATAGCGTAAATGCTGCTAGAGTAGAAACACATAAATAATTATGCTGTACAGCATAATATTTATGCAATATAACAAAATAGTTATCATGCAGTATAGCATAGATTATGCTGTTTTGAACAAAATTTCACTGAAAATGAGCAATATAGCATAATTATTACGTATTTATTTTTGTATATATTATATACGTGTTCTAGGCTATATATATAAATATATATACCAATTGCAGAACAGGATTTGTGTAATGTATTTTTCGTGTATGTCCCATTTATATAGCGTCCTGGCCGCTGCAAAAGGTCTCATCTCCAGTGATCAGCAATTTGACAAAAGCCCTATCTCCATTGATTATACCATAACGTTTTCACTGTAGATAGGGCCTTGTAAGAAATACTGATCACTGGAGATAAGGCCTTTTGCGCGACCAGGATGATATATCTTGGATGTCAATTAATCGCAATAAAAACCAATTAAATTATTAAATAACAGACTTTTTTAAAAAATACATAAATGCACATTATAGTTTGATATAGGTTATATATAAAGTATCTTATGCGCACAAATAACTATAAAATCAAAATTATGTTCCTTGTGAATATTCCTATGCACAATCATTTCACATTTATTTTACTTCTTGATTACGTATAAAAATCCTTGCATATATTCTTTCAAAGTATATAAAAAGGAGTTAGAAAATCTTATTGTAAGAATAAGGAAAGTTAGAAAACTCTTATATCAATATAAAAATAAACAACATCACAGGCCTTGCACAATTGCAATAAAAGAAAAGTTGCAAAAAAAAAAAAAAAAAAAAAAAAAGCAGTGCTACTTACAAAAACGAGCAATACAAAAACTTTAGTACACTACACCAGTATAAAAATGTCTTTATGTATAGTACTATACAAATGTTAGCAATTTTCTACTCTCGCAGTGTATATGCTATTTATACTTTACAAGATTTTTTTTTTCTTTCTTATACTACACGAACAAGTGCATGTTTTGAGTAATAACAATATTTTTTATATATTATATTAGATTTTATATAACATAATATCAATGCATGAAAATTGAAAATTCTTATCAATAATAGTTCCATGAACAATTGTGAAAAAAATAACTTATGTTTATTTTATGTTATAATCAACATACATGTATAATACAATTTTTTTTTCTATGGGGATTGTTGAATGAAAAAAAAAAAAAAAAAAAAATACTAGTAGAAAAAAATATCGTAATTTTTTTCTAATTAATATATTAGTCACTAGATGGCACTAAGATAGCTTGAAAACTCATAAATTTTATGCTATAACCCTCCCATAGTAGCTATAGAGGCGGTGCTTAAATTGTGACGTCACTACAAGTATGGACCAAAAAAAAAGTTGTTTTTTTTCTCTCTTCGTTTTTTAACTTTTTTCTCTGTCTCTCTTTTTTCTCTCCATATCCCCCTCTTTTACAACTGAAAACTACTGCACATCTTAAATGCGCATTCCGCCATTTTTAGTATTATCCCCCTCTTTTTATAAATACTTTTTTTTATATATATCCCAGAAAAAAATTAAAAAACATCTTTTTTCATCTAAAGGTAATTTAATTATGTTTTAATAGCTTGTATCATAGAACTTTCTCTCTCTCTCTCTCTCTCTCTCTCTCTCTCTCTCTCTCTCTCTCTCTCTCTCTCTCTCTAAATATAACTTTTGTTTAACTTTTAAAGTGTTTAAAATAATTAAGTGTTGATTTTTTAATGAGACTATACATTTTTTTTATTTAAATATAATTAACACGTAAAAAAAAATCATTAATTTTTTTCTATGTTATATTTAAATAATTAAAATTTAATTAAACATGCTTGCTATAATTCTTCATTATAGTATAAATAATATATTAATCCTATATAAGTTCTATTATATTATTAAGCCTTCGAATATAGCTTCAAAACAATGTAAATAATTTTATGACTTTTCTTAGAATATTTCAAAAAGGAAAAAAAAAAAAAAAAAAAAAAAAAGTTTTCCTCCTTTTTGAAAACCCGAGGAATTTTATTTCAAAATAATAAAAGCTATAAAAAAATAAATAAAAAAGAGTATATTCAAAACGTTGCACGAACCAACAATTTTTTTTCTTAATTACAATTTGCATGCTTATGGCATATAAAAGTGTTTACTGCATGTTTTATACTTTATCGTAAAATAAAAACAAAAATAATGAGCCATTAATCATCAATATTATATATATATATAACCTTATATAATTTTTATTTGAAGGATTTTTCTTTTGTTATACGTTCATGATATATATAATTTAATAGAGCATTTTTCATTAGAAATTTGTATTATACTTATTATGATGTAATTCTTAAAATATACATCTTTAAAAAAAATTAAGTATGTCAAGTATAGCTTAAATTTTAAACATTGAAATTTATTCAATAGTATAAAAATATATTTCAATATGAAAAAAAAAAAAAAAAAAATCAAAAACTTTGAGTGACAAATAAATGCATGCAATATATGTAAAAATAACATTAAAAAGATCAGAAAACAAAATTAAACAATTAACTATAACTTTAAAAAAACATTTAACATCAACGATAATCTGAAAGTCTGTAAAACTGTATGTAAAAGGTCGTTGTCTCATAGCAAGTTGTTTTTCCCCCGATAATATATTAAATGATTCAAAACCACTGATCATTATATTAATTTCATTAATGCATGAAATTAATTCTCACGATGAAAGTTGTCAATTAGAAATATTTATAAAAAATATTACACTCCTCATAATAGCAAATAAAAATACGTGACAAAAAAAAAATCAAATTGAGATCAATATTGACAATTTTTATTACATACAACCTAAAGTTGATATGTATAAATAAAATGTATTTACATTTCGTTACGATGCATAAAACTCATCAACACGTCATTAAATGAGTATTTTGTGTTGTAATAAAGAAAATATAAATGTTACTGCATATTACCATTGCTTATTATACCCAGCATAGCGTTATCATGAAAAAAAATATACTATATATATAAAGAAAAAAAATTGTATAAAGTAAGGAAAAAAGTTAGAGAAAAAGAGAGAAAAAAAACTGTGAAGTATAAATGAACTGCACGATAAGCTTTCTTATGAGTACTTTTCTCTCTCTCTCTCTCTCTCTCTCTCTCTCTCTCTCTCTCTCTCTCTCTCGCTTTTTTTTTCTCCTTTAAAAAAAAAAAAAAAATGACATAGGGGGAAGGGGACATTGTCGCTTGTGAAATGGCGGTAACTATAGCCTCTCTCCCCGGTATTTGTACTTGGTAAAAACTCGGAAGATAGAAAATGGCCGTGGATATTTCCTTTTTATATACCTTTATAGGTATACTGTAAATAAATAGAGAAAAAAAATATATTATTATCAATTTTTTTTTACCCTTTTTTTTATATATACAATAATAAAATAAAAATAAGATTTTTTTATGAATTTCATATTTTTTTATTATTATTTTTTTCAATACTAACTACTTACACAAAAATTCATCATAATTTTTTTAATCAATTATTACAATAATTGTTTTTTTTTTTTTTTTTTTTTTTTTTTACTTATATTTAATAATAAGTTTTTTTATAGCTTAATAATTAAAAAATAAGAACATTTTGTTTTATGCTTTTTTTTTAAAAAAAAAAGGATCAAATACAAATTGTATACAGTACATTCATTTTAGATTCATTTTTATAAAGAAATTATTAAAGAATAAAAATTATAACAGAAAAGGGACGAAAATAATTTTAAAAAATAATAAAAGTAATAAAAATAAAAATTTTAGGGCCTGTATTTTAATCCATAAAAATACACATATCCATACATTCATTATTATTTTATAATTAATTATTATTTATATTTTATATAATATAGTATAGCACAATACAATAATAATGTATAACAACACGCACAAATTATATTATACAAAAAAACATTTATTCCACACTTTTTGACATCAGGAAAATACAAAGAAAAAAAAAAAGTTATATAACATAGAAAAACAGCAACATTTTAAGTTGCCTGTTTCATTTTTTTTTTACCCATTTTTAACATAAAAAGATTGTATTTGTTTTATAGCTATACCTAGCTTATAACAAATTATAATTTTTGTTTTCTTTTAAATTAAAAAAAAACATGAAAAAAAATTTCAAAATGAATTTTATTATATGGAGTATACATATAGAACATTTACTATTTACATGATTATTATTTTTAAATTAAAATTTTACATTTTACCTTCTTTTAATATGGAAGTATTAACTTTAAAATGTAAAATTTCAATAATAAAAAAAATTATTCTAATTTTTTTCCTAAAATCTAAGAACACTATAGTTATCTATACGTTTTTTTTTTCATTAAATTTATATTAATGCCAATTATATGAATGCTACAAAAATTTCATTTATGACTATCTTTTTATTATTATAATTATTATAATTTGTTATCTTTTTTAAAAATTGATGACAATATTATTATTATTATTATTACTTATATTCACAGATCTTATATATTACGTATATGTTTTTTCCTTCATTTAAATATTTTATAAAATTAAAACATTTTTTTTTCTTTTCCTTTGAAAATGAAAAAAAGTTATAGAAGCAGCGCGCATTTTTTTGTTCTTTTATATTTATTTTTTTATTACACTTAAAAATAATATTCATTAAATTGGCAAGAATTATATTTTTCTACTAAATTTTTATTACTATATTATTAATTCGGAAATGAGAAGTTTTTAGGTCCACTTAAATAACAAGTAAACCGTATACATTTTTTTATACATAATAATTATGATTTGCGATATTTTTTTTAATTGCAAATATCACAGGGGTTTATATTATTGAGAAAAAAAAAAGAAAAAAAAAAAGAAAAAAGAGTATTGAAACATTTACAGTAAAATCTCGACTTTTAATATAATAAGAGGATGTATTTTTAACTTGTTCGAAAGAACTTATATTTTTATTCTCAATAATGCTTATTTTTTTACAACATTTTTTCAAACTTCAAAGATGCTTTTAATAAAACTTTCATTTTTTTTTTTTTTTTTTTTTTTTTTTTTTTTTTTTGCTGAAGGTCTGGTTACAACATGGAATATTTTCAATGTGAAATTTGACTGCATGTAAATTTAATGCTTTTTAATGAAGATTGCATTCAAACAAGTAAAGTATTATTCTTTGAAAATATTACCCTATGTTTTAACACCCATAATTTAATACTTGGAAGAGTAATTTTTTTACTAAAAATATTCTAAGATTTAAAAAAAAAAAAAAAAAAAATCAAAATCAAAATTAAATTAACAACCATGGTGTATTTATTATTTTTTTTCTATATTCCTATATTTAACACAATATAAGCAATTACTGCATTATTTTATTGAAATATGATATTTTGTGAAAGTATTTTTCAAAGGTGTATCTCTTTGAAAACTTAATATTATATATATTTAAAATCGAGACTTCACTGCAATTTTTTTCTTTTATACAATACAGATAAATGAGGCATATTTTTTATAAGATATTCAAACATGACAAAATAATTCATGAATTACAATTTAGCATATGAAACACCTGCTTAATTATGTAAAAACATCGATTCTAATTTTGTATTTTATGATTTTTATTGCTCAATGCCATATTTTTAAATCATTTTTAAGTAAAATTTATTATATTAATATCAAGATAAGAAGATAAAATAAAGGGAGAGAGAAATTTATATTTTGAGCATGAAAACTTTTCAAAAAAGTAATATATTATATTTATAAAAGAAAATTAATTATATAATATATATATAAAAGAAAAATGAAGAAAAATATTATATTCTCATTTTATCTTGTAAAATTTAATGTATATGCAAAATAAAAGCACTTTATAGGGGGGGGGAGAAAAGATGAAAATACGATCCCTTATGAGGGCTCTAAATTATAAAATATAAGCATAAGGAGAGAGAGAGAGAGAGATAGAGAGAGAGAGAGAGAGAGAGAGAGAGAAAGAGAAAGAAAGAGAGAGAGAGAGAGGGATTTCACTTAAATGAAGAGAAATGGTTTCTAAATAAGAAGATATAGAAAGAGAACTAGAAATAGGGTAGAAAACAGTTGAATGAAGTATTGTAATCCGGTCTCTCTCTCTCTCTCTCTCTCTCTCTCTCTCTCTCTCTCTCTCTCATTTTTTTAGATCTCTCTCATACAAGGAAAGTTTAATTATTTTTAAATTATAAGTTAAAGAAAATGGGGAGACAATGTATATGCAAAGCTTTTTTCAAAACAAAATTTTTATTTAAAGAAAGAATTTTTTAAATATCTAAACATATCATAAAAAAAATTCAACTTACAATATATAAAAATAAAGACATAAAATTATTAAAAATTCATCTTCAAACAATTTAAAATATGTCAAAAGTTATGTTAATATTTCTCTCTCCTTTTTATTTTTAATTTTATTTTTTATATCTAATCTAAGAAATGTTTTGTTTCCAAAATATATAATATATATATTTTTTTACTTAAGCAGCTTGGTGATGCCTTTTCATATACAAATGTTATTTTTTAAATAACGTTACGACCCGTTACGACACCAAATTTTTATACAAGAATACAGGCAAAACAAGTTTCACTTTTTTTTTCTTCTTTTTTTCGTATTTTGATAACATTTTAGAGGATTGCTTATACATTTTTTTATGACTTTTGTTTAAAAAGATTTTAATGTTTTATGGCTTTTTTTTTTACAAAGTTTAACTAAATGATATCATGAAAAAAACAAAAATGTTTTTATTTGAAATGAGTATTTCTAAATTCATTAAAAATTAGCAGAAACATTGAGTGAAATAATAAAATATACATAATCCTTCACAATAATAGAAGTATCTATATCAAAATTCTAAAATTCTTTTAATTTTTTACACTGGTTTTCAAAAATGGAAAAAAAAAATGAAAATTCCTTGTCTTGCCAAACGATTATTTAAAATATCGAACACGATACATTGAACATGCAAACACACGATTTATCGTAATAATAAACTTAACAAAAAAATAATCATCATGAAAAAAAATTCGAATTTGAAGATCGATTGCTCAACACTCAAACAATCTAATTTGCTTACGATTATTTTGACTATTTCAATAAATTAACAGTTTTTTTTTCTTCAAGAAATTCATTATCAAATATAGGCCCTAATAAAAAAAAATCACATTGATTTTTCAGAAAAAAAAAGCGTCCCTTTTTTAGTTATTGGAAATTAATTTTGAAGCACATTATATACGATTCTAAAATTCTTAATTTTAAGGATACAAGTATTCTTATCATGATATATACGATTTATTTGTTATTTTTTTAAGACATGGGGGGGGGGGAGGGGAGTTTTGGGGTAAATTTGGGAGATGGGGGAAATAATGGTTGTTTAAATTTTTCCCAAATATTTTGTTTAATTTCTAGGTTAAAATATGATAGCCTTACATAACTATACGTACATCAGTGCAATTATGGATATTTTTATTTTTTTCAAATATTATTTTTTTTTTATTATATTCTAAATTCTCTAAGAAAAAATGGATTTATTTTTTAATATTTATAATACACATGAATAAAGTGATGTTTATAATTTTTTATAGAAAAAATGGATGAATTTTTTTTCTCTTCTTATGAAGAAAATGATTTTATTTTTAGACTTAAATATATATTTTGTTTTTTTTTACTATATTTATTATTTATTTATTTATTATTAATAAGAAACGACGTGACATTTTTCCACTACCCTGACACCAAATTACGTATATGTACTAGTTTTTCATTTTATAATTATATTGTTATTTTCCACTCCTGAATATTTTTCCACTTTTTTTGAGTTTTTGTTTTCCAAAGAATATTTTACAGCAGCAATTTTTGTTTAGTTTTGAAAAGTGTAATCATAAAACGATACATGAAAACGAAATTGTAATGCAAAATAGTAATAATTAGAGGTTTTTTTTTCATTATTATATATGATTTTTTTTTTATTTAAAAAATTACTAGTGTCAAAGAGTTGCATTTAAATGTACTATTAGAAATTTTCTTTTAACAAGTACTAAAAAATTACATTTATATTTTTATAAAAACATTATTACTTATTGCCTTTTCTATTCATATGCTACTGTAATTTATTCTTGGAAACGTATCCATATAAATATCATGCTCAAAAAATCTTTTGACTAAATAAATTCATGGGCATTTTTTTTCTTTGCCTTTTTTATTTTAAAGTTGGTAAAACCCCTTGACTTTTTTCTCATATTTTTTTTCTTCTCCTTTTTTTTCTTTTAATTCAAGAATATATATTATTTTTCACGTTTTGGGTACTTTATTTTTATCTGTGAACTGTTTTAGAAATGGAGAAGGTTTGTATTAAAAAAGAGTGTGCGAAAAAAATAAAATAAAAAAAAGACAGAGGGAGGGAGGGAAGGATTTTTTTTTTGTTTCCCATTGTGAAACGTGCAAATGACAAGCATGACAAATGGGAAGGGTAAAAAAAAGAAGGTGTTTTCTCAAGTATTTCCTTTTGTTATTTTAAGAAATTTCAAAGATATTTTTGTAATAAATAATATAGGGGTTGTATACGGAAAAGGAAAAAAAATGGCAGATATTTTCTTAGGGGTGTTAAAGATGGCTGAAAAAATAATGAAAATTTATTTTTTGTTGATCCAAAAAATGTGCTAGATAATATATATATATATATATATATATATATATATATATATATATATATATATATATTATTTTTCTTTTCACGGAGGGACATTATTTATTTTATAATTTTGAGAGGTAGTATTTTATCTTATTATTATACAGATTTTTTGTATATGTAAAAGTTAATTTTTTTAATTATTATAATGTTTTTTTTTTTTTTCATATAGGATGGAGAGTTATTAAGTTTATTAAACCTAAATTTTAAGTTGGCACATTATCAGTTAGGGTATTTTTTTCTTCTTCTCTTAATACTTTTTTTTTCAATGTGAAATAAGTATATTTTAATATTAAAATACATTATTTCATATTATTATAATCGGGCAAGATGTATTCCTTAGTTTTTTTTATGTTTGTTTTTGTTCTTTTTTTAATGCATTTTCAGTCAACTGATGTGATTTTTTTTTGCATATTATGTAGAAATGTTTTTTTTTTCTTTTTAGATTTGTATTACACGAATTTTCGTAAAATTCTTACAAATGTATTGAGTATTTTTTTTGTCCTATAATTTATATATATTTAATTACTTTTTTTTTAAATATTAAACACTTGTTAATGTAATTGATGATTATGTTATTATAATAATTAATTATACAGTCACAACCTTAAAACCTAATTAAGAATAATTAAAAATTAAAACAATTAATTAATTATTTTTTTGCACTGTAAATATAATATTATAAACTAAAAATAAAAACTTGTTTTATTTCACCATAATATATGGAAGAAATACATTTTTTTTTAAATTGTCTTATTTTTGTTTTATACATAACTTAAACATTGAAAATAACACTTTTTAGCTGCCTTTTTTATTTAATTTGATAAAGTTTATTTTCAGCTAAATTAAAAAAACAAAAAATATGTAATAATAACGTTTTTTTTTTTTTGCATTTTGTTTTTAAAAATAAACAACGTAATATTTTCACTTTGTCATAACTAAAAAATTAAGTCACAGAAATTCTTCTCCACAATTTTTTTTCAGCACAGTCAGAAGTTTGTTTTGCTTTGAGAACTTGTAATCTCAAAATTTAAGGAAAAAAAATGCAGTCTATTTATTTCTGCACATCTTTTCGGCAGGTTATAGAGATGAGAATAATGGCAGCAATTTTTCCAGAAAAAATAGTAATTTTTTCTATAAGAAAAAAAAAAACTCATAGCATTTTCTAAATCAAGCAATGGACTTTATTTGAAACTTGAAATTTTATAAATTTATAAATCAATATGGTATCGTTATAATTTTTTTCATGACTATATTCATATTTTGATGTTGGTAAAAAGTTTGAATTTGATTTTAATATGATGCTGAATGGAAAAGTCCTATATATATTTTGATTTTCATATCATTTTATAATTAATTTACGATATCCTCAAATATAAATTATATAGAACAATATACTTTTTAAGAATTAGCTTTATAGAATTTCTTCAAGATTTTATAACTTTTTAATTTAAGTATCAATAGTGCACATGTAAATTTTATTTATTTTAGATTAATTCTACGGAGGAAAAATTAGAGAGATATTGAAACATTGAAGTTAAATTTTTTTAATTTATTTTTTTACCCACTGATGTTGAGAATTAAATTAACATAGAAGGTGACCGACTTGAACCGGAAATCGTTAAAAGAAGAACTAAAATTTAACAATAATTTTTGGTACATTATTTATTTCCATAACAAAACAAATACTATAATTTTCAAATAAAATCGAGTAAATTTAAAATATATTCCTTTGTTCCAAAAAAAGTTTTAATAATATTTTTAATTTTAAAAAAGTTTCTAATTTGACTAAAATTTGCCGCTAAAATTTAAAATTTCACATTTACATGTTATCTTTAAAAAGGAATAACTTAAATATTTGATCGTGTTTTAACATATGTTTGACGTAACTTAACTTTTAAGTACCCTTTCTTTTTTACTTTGTTTTAATATTATTGTTCGCAACCGTCTAATTTGCGAGATATCAGTCGGTCACCCCCTCAATAAAATTTAGTGACAATGTTGATACTAAAAATAGTGTTTTTAAGAATTAAATAAAATATATATATAAGGGAGTTAAATTTGAATCCTTATGTTTGATAACGTACCACATCGAAATATAAATTTAAGTCTATATAAAATAAAAAATAATTAAGAGAGTTATTTTACTTTCAAATTAATTTTTTTCTCCATTTGTATATTACCATTTAGAGAAACACAACATATTATTGTTAATGGTAATAATTTTATGACGTTGCTTTCCCAACTCCTTTAAGTAGATCTCCACCAATTAATGCTTTATCCATTGCTAATTTAGTCGCTTGCTGCAATTGTTCAGCGTGTTGTTTTGCAACTTTATCTTGTTGTTGCTGTTGTTGTTGTTTTAATCTTTCTTGTTCATCTCTCTCTCGACGTGCTTGTTCATTAATTTCTTTAACTGCACGTAATTCTTTCTTCAATTTCATTCGTCGATTTTGGAACCAAATTTTAATTTGACGTTCTGTTAGACATAATGCATGAGCTATTTCAATTCTTCGTCGTCGTGTTAAGTAATGATTAAAATGAAACTCTTTTTCGAGTTCCAATGTTTGGAAGCGGGTATATGTTTGTCTACCCCGCCTCCTAGGGCAACCGTTAGGTCCTGCAACAAAAGACATATCTTATTTAAATGTAATTGAAGTTAAAAAATAGCTGGAAAAGAAAAAAATATATATATTAGTATTTTTTTTTCTGAGATATTGAAATATTATATACTAATTATCAAAAATAATTTATACAAGTTTAGAAAATGTCTGTTAAAAAATAAAACAATAAAAATAATCACACACAAAATAACTTTCATACCAATATCAATCTAAGATGTACTAAATAATTAATAAACACAGCATAAAAAGCATACAAACATTTCAGAACTAGCCCTATATATATGTGATTATAGCCAAATCGACAATAAAACACACAGAAATTTATTTTAGATGGTCTATACCCTCCGTAATATTTCCTATATATAGTTTAGTTGACTGAAACTTTCAGTAAAACCCACAAATTTGTATCCCTATTGAATATACGACAAAAACTAATTAAATTGTAAAATAATAATAATAATAAAACAATCAAAATCATAAACGTAATCAAATAATAAATAAAACAGTCCTGTTTGAATTAAATAGTTAAATAGAACCCAACGCAGATTTACAGGTCTACAATGAATAGAAAAAGAGTATAGTACAAAAAAGAGCATACTATATGAATCATTTACTGCCAATTATACAAATTTCAAAACATGTACTTTGAAGAGACATTTATTAAAATTTATACACAAAAAAATAAACATAAGTATACGTATAATAATCATAATATACAAACATTTTCATTTTCAACTTGTTATAATAATATTCAACACCTCAGAAAAAAAAAACATTTGAGTGGTTCCAACAAATTTTTTGTTTATTTACATAATACTACACACGTTTATACATACGCCGGTATATATTGTTGATGTTATTTAAAAAAAAACTTCAAAAAGAGTTTTTTAACCACATAAAATTAGCTCTTATATAATGTATAAGTTTATTTTTATGTGTCAATTTTTAGTTATAAACATATAATGCATCAGATCAAAAAGATTGTACTGGATTTTATATAAGTTTGATAAATTAAATAAATTACTAAATGTACGTAATATTTCATATGTATATAAGAAATATTGTTATATTAATATTTTTAAAAAGATAAATGTAAAGAAATTTTATTTGTATAGTATTTTTTTCTCAATGATAAAAAATATATTAAATCGTTGTTCACTTAAAAAAAAAATTCTTGATGACTGCCCAGCAAACATAATATGTTTACTTTTTTTAATTAAAGCCATAAACCACATAAAACAACATGTGCTTTTTAATAAATAAACACAAAATGGGATCTTCAAAACTGATGACAATTTTTACCAGAATATTAATGTAGCCCCAGGAGAGAGCGTGAACAAACTGTGATAAAGTATGCACTTTGCGTGAAAATTCATGTTTATGACGTCAGAAAAAAGCAAAAATTAGTATGAAAATGTTGTACGTGTTGCATAAATAAAATTTTCTGATCACTGCTACGGGGCTAAAGTTGGGTTTAGAGACAAACTAATGTTATTTATGTAAGTCCCATCAAGTGTATTTTTGATATAAATGCTTACGTTTTTCTCTGGTCTATTGCTTTAAATGGGACCGGTTACCATATAATAAACGCAACCTGGCTATAATTCCAACGACAGTATTTTTGCTGTCTATTTTTCTTGGAGAAGAAAATATGCCTACTAAATTCTTAAAAAACATCACTTTAATTCCTACGTTCAAAATAGGAATTGAACTTAATGGATCTCAATAACTAATGAATATTGAACTTCATATAAAGGCTTGGCCTAAAAGATAAGGAATACTGCAATATACTAACGCTCAATTAGCGTTAATTAAATAATACAGTTTTTTTTCTTCTTTAAAATACATCATAGAAATACTTTATACTATACATACATAAAATGACATTAAAACATTCTAACAGGATTTTAAAAATAAAACCAATACTTTCAAATCCAATTTAATTGATAAATTATACAATTGAAATAGTAATACGTAATTTAAATGGAGACATATCATGATTTGTATATATAAGTTATATAAATGAATGGAAGCTTTCACCATGCATATATGCACAATAACAAACACATTGATATATGATTTTGTAACACACCCTGCTTATGATGATGGATATTTAATTTAATTAATAATAATAAAAGTCCACCTACGATTCATTTTATTTTTTTTCTTTTACACCCACTTTGTTTATTAATGTTTCAACTTAAACCTTTTTTTTATTATTCATTCAATGTGTATAATTTCATTGTGATTTTATTTTTAATAAATTTTGTTTGCATTTTTTTTTTAAATATACAAAAACTGCAGTCCTTTTTAGGAGTGATGAGAAGAAGAGGAGAATCATTAACATTGTGAATATATTTTATATATAAAAGGCAAGAATTATTTTTATTTTTATTAAGAAATGCATATTTTTAGTAGCTGCAAAGAATGTACCAGCAGTAAAATATAAGAAGAAAATGTTTTTATTATATGAGAATGAAATTCATAGCATTAAATTTTTGTATAATTGAATCTAAGTACCTTGAATTAAATAAATACAAGTTGAAAAATTTGCAAATTTCAATTTGTGAGGTCGATCATAAAATTCAGGATAAAAACGTACAATAGCTCAAGAATTCCCCAACTCCTTTTTAATTCATCAAAATAAATCCTTTTTTTAAGGACAAAAATGTTGTTTTGAAAAAAAACATTATATATATATATATATATATATATATATATATATATATATATATATATATATATATATATATATATATATATATATATAGGATAGGCATAACAAAGAAAAACTCAAAGGGGGGTTACTTTTTAAAAACATCAAATTTCAACTCTTTATTACCCAAAACATTGTAAATTTCCTTCAAGGATTTTAATAATAAAAACCTTCAGGGTGTTAGAAAATAAATAAATAAAAAAATATATACAACAACTTTCACCCCCCTTTCAAAAAGAAAAAAAAAATGTTACCTTTTGTAAAAGAAAGAGAGAGTTATACATAAATTTAAGAAAAAACGGAATTTATTTTAAAAAGAATAATCGTGAAAAGAATAAAGAAAAAAAAATATAGAAAATCCGGTTTATAAGAAAGGCATAAGAAGGCGGTAACATTATTATAAATCTGTTTTCATATGTCACATACATTTACTCGGGGAGGGGTTGGGTGGGGGGGTGTCTGAGATATGACTACCATACTAAAACAACCTGATATCTACCTAGTTAACTTTTTTTGAAACAAGAAATATATTTTCCCTAACTTTTTTTTTTCTGTTGTTATACTAGAGATAGGGCGTCACCAACACAGTATAAATTTTAACCATATTTTTCTTCTTCTTTCTAAAAATACAGACAGATATAGACCCTCCTTTTATTTTCCCCCCTTTTTTTTATCTTTTAAAAATATGTGTCTTATTACGAGTGATATAAACCATTCTCTTATTTAAAGAAGAAGAAAAAAAAAAGTTTGAAGAATTATTATTATATAAAATTTTAATGAGAAAAATTTATAATTATTTTACGTGTTAGAATTTTAATCTATTTAAATTATGCAGGCTTCCCTTTATTAAAAAACTCGTATATTATAGATAGTTAATAATAATTAATTAAAAATGGTGGTTTGGTAAACTATAAAATATATAGGAGATCTTTAATTTTTATTATTTTTGTTTTTAGAAATATTTTTACAAAAGTTGTTTTTTATTCTATTTCAATTTTATACTACAAGCTTTTTAATAAAAACTATAAAATAAGTATAGTGCACTAAAAAATATATATAAAAATACTTTTAAAACAGCACTTTTCTTTATTCATAAAAAAATCTAAAACAAAAAGAACATACATATTTTTATTTTATATAATATATTAAAAATGCCTTTAAATTTTTTTTGATTTTTCAGATGCAATATCTATACGTAAAATATTTTTTTTAGTGTACTTTTAGGAGAAAAAGTATTGTTTTTGTTTTAAGAATGGTATAAAAAATATGTATTTATAAAAGAAAATGAAAGAGAGAGAGAGAGAGAGAGAGAGAGAGAGAGAGAGAGAGAGAGAGAGAGAGAGAGAGAGAGATTGTTTATACGTAAACGTGACTCGTATTTTATGACATATAGAAATAAAACACGATAAAATAACATTGTATTTATGTATTGTACAATGTAAAATATACATACATACAGGTAAAAATGCATAAATTGTATATGAAAATATTTATTGAGTATATAATATATTTTAAAAATGTCATAATATAAATTATTTATCTGCCAATACATTACTTATTATAATTTAAAAATGTTTCAATGTTTATTATTTTATTCTTGTATAAATAATTGTACAGTATACTTTATATACAATTGAATATTAAAATTTATATAATGCAAAAAAGTAGATTATTGTGCAATTTTATGTATTTATATTATTTAGTACGATATATATAATATGTAAAACAATCGCAACTTGTGTGGCAAAGAAAAAAAAATTACAAATTTTCAATGTAATGTACTTTTTAGTTCAAATTAAAATATGCTAAAATAATGCGTTGGAATGTTTTGTCTTATAAATATTCTTATTAAAATTTGTTTGGTAAATATAATTTTTTATTATAATTATTATTTTTTTTTTAATTTTTTTTTAAGATTTTAACAACTAAACTTTTTCAATTAAACTGTCGGCATATTATAGTTTTCTTAAACGCATACATCATCTATATAGTGCAATAAGAGTCAATAAATTAATGATTCACCCTATAATTTTGGAGAAATCATTTTTTTTTTTTTTTTTGTTTTTTTTTTTACAATATATTATTTGCGTGTGTGATTTTAATGCCACTATATATATCCATTATTATAATATCACATTTATATCATATTGGTTGTTGTCAAATTTTTATTACTTGCAAATGTAAATGTTTTTATTGCATGAAATAATGAAGCACGCATACAAATCTAAAATAGTCTGTTAAAAAAAAAAAAAAAAAAAAAAAATCAGGAATGCATAATCGTGTATAAGCGATATAATAAAATATTTCTAGACAGTAAATTATTATACTCTATACAATTGCATTATTAATAAAATTACAATAAAATGTAATACAATTTAAATATAAAATACTATAATATAGTATATTATATATTTTATAACTTTTTTACAGTTAAAAACAAAATACGCAATAAATAAATAATATACATTGAAAAAATAATATATCCAATGTTTTTATACAACAAAGCAAGCCATTGAAAGTATATAATAGAATTTATTATATCAAAATCATGCTGTGAAACCATTTTCTATTCTTTATTTATACGTATACTTGTAAATATATAAGAAACTATAAACTAATTCAAATGTATAATATATTTTTAAGACTATACAAGTACCTCTATGTTTAAGTTAAAGTATAGTTATAGTAGCAATGAAAGATATATTGTAGTATATATATGGTTAAAATGGGGAATTTCTCTTCTGGTATAAATGTTAAGAAATTACACCATGTTTAGTATTATATAGAATAAGTCAACACAAAAAAGAATATTGACTTTTTTATAATAAATATTGAAAAATTTTCTAATAATATAAAGAAAAATGTTAATTTTGTTAAGAATAAGTTTTTGTAACTTTATTTAACAAAATTAAACTCAAAAGAAATAACAAAGAAGTCAAAATTTGACTTATACAATGAAAATGACGTAATATTAATTGCCATGACTTACACTTTACTTAAACCAAGTAAATTTAGTATAGTGGGGTGCCAAATATAATATATATAAAAAAGTTCGTCTATTGCATTTTTATGTTTTGTAATATACATAAGAATAGTATCATTGCATTGACTAATAAAATGAACTGCTAAGGTCTTCTATATATACACACAAAATATATAATAAAACTTAAATAATCAGTTAAAAAAATAAACATCAAACTTAACTGTAAAATTTTACTTTTATGTCAAAGTATTTTAATTTACTAATTAAATTTATATATAATATATATTAAAAAAGATAATTAATGAAATTTTTTTATTTAAATTAACTAATTTAGAAAGATATTCGTAAGTATATATATATATATATATATATATATATATATATATATATATATATATATATATATATATATATATATATATATATATACATAAAGAAGTAGAATAATAGAACAAGATTTTTCTTAATTTATTTAATGTGTGCCTTATAAAATACTTTAAATTCACATTTTTTTTGCGAGTTTTTTTGCTAGTTTTTTTAAATTTTAATTTTAAGGAATTTAAACCAATCATGAAGCACATAAGAAAAATATCCACCAATGAAAATCTACATTTTATAATCAATATAGAAAGAATTGCTTAAAACTTTATAATATGCAAAGTATCCTGAAAGATATACTACCTGCACGACCAAAATAATAGTTCTAGATTTTATAATCATGTAACAATCCAATATTAAAATAGATAATTTGACCATTCAAAAAGTACTTAGAATATTTAATATTTATTTATAAAGGTTATATTTTGATAATTTTGTAATAAAAATGACCTTTATGACATCGTAAAACTAACGCCATAATCTTTTCTTTATTTATGCGTCTTTTTTATTGTAAAATCAAAGTTTTTATATTCATATATGAGCTTTTTGTCAAAAGGTTTTTATATTCTTTAAAGTACTGGAGAAACTTTAAATGGACAATTATATTTATATTTTTACATATAAAGAAATGGAAAGAGGAATTCTTTGAACATTTATTTTATAACTCATTGCACAGAATTCCAAAAGATGATTTTTTTTTCTTTATTCTTTTAGCAAAATGATATGTTTGGTTTTTGCTCACTTTTCTAAACTGCGTGTACTTGTTTTTTAATTTTGTGGCTTCAATTTAAAACTTGCATTATTATTATTATTTTTTTTTTCATTGTTGCAAATTTAGTAAACCGAAATGTTTACTTTTCTAGTATGGAGAAACGAATTTAATTATTCATTTTGCAAAAGTGATTAAAATTATAATGCAAGTTATGATTTCTGTAAATATTATTTTCTCCAATATGAAAAAATACTATAGTATTTATATACGAGTAAGTCTAAGACGCTTTGAATATAGTATTCTTGTGGAACTTAATTTAAAATAATTGATAATTTATTATGGTTTGTATATTATCAATTATTATATATAAATGATGTTTGTAAAGCCTGCTCCTTTGGTCCAAACAAATTGCGCAATTTGATTTAAAAAGCATTATAGGTGCTTGTCATTTTTTTTTTTTTTTTTTTTTTTTTTTGGAGCACAAAAGAAGAAGAAAAAAGTTTACGAACACAATTCATGACATAAAAAATGAATCCACGATGCTTATAGATAAAATAAGTTTATATAAGATAATACTCAATAATTGAAAGAAACTTGTAACTCAGGTTCATCATAATAAAGCAGAAAAAGTTACAAAAAGCATTGACTGCTACATTTAAAGCAGGTGAATTTCTTTTATTCAGTATTAAAAAAAATGCAAAATTTTATTAACTTTCAGATCATATGCAAATTACTAATTCTTTTGTTAAAAAAAAAATTGCAGGTGTTTTTACTTTTTTGTATATAACAAAAGTAATAATTTATATCAAATAATATACAGTTCATTAAGTTATAATAAAACATATAATATATAATTTTAATACTTTTACATCATTAATTTTACGAACCACAAATTGCTAAAATTTCTTCATTTATATCAAACTTATAAAACCATTTAAAACATATGCTATTTTCAAAATGTAATAAATTTAATTGAAGCCAGAGGCTTTATATACTATATTATACAAATCTTTAATAAATGTTGAAAAGATACTTCATTTTGAAAGATTTAAGAACACAAGAGAGAAAGATAGGGGAAATTTTTTTTTGAAGTTGTATAATATCTATTCTAATAACACCACCATTGTAATTTATTTTGAAAACCCTATAATTACTAGTTGTGCGCACAAAAGTTTTTCCCTCCTTCTCTTACACCCTTCTAGCTATTGCCATGTTTTGGAACAAAAGCCCTCATGTAATTTTGTCATTATATCAGTAACGTACAGAGTTAAGCCTCATTGTAGGTGGGGAGAAGAGAGAGAGAGATAGGGTGGGTGGGTGGGTGGGTAGGATGTGGAAACCAATTTCATGCAAATCGAACTTCTCTCTCTCTCCCTCTCCCCTGTATAGCAATTCATGAGAGAGAGAGAGAGAGAGAGAGAGAGAGAGAGAGAGAGAGAGAGAGAGAGAGAGAGAGAGAGAGAGAGAGAGAAAGCAGCTGGTACAAACGAATTTTCCAATAATGGCGCTAGAAAACATTTCAAAATTACATTCTATACGTAAATTATATATGGCAGAAAAAAATTTAATATTAATGAAAATATTTAAAGTAATGTTATTCCTCAACCGTAATTATTTATACATTATTTAATAAATCATGATGTATGAGCTGCAAATATTGAGTATCTTGAATCCCATTTTTTAAAATATATATTAATCATGGTATTGAATGTTGCTTTTAAATGATTTAAAAGAAAATTTGAAAATAATAGTTCAGAGTGCTCGGTTCCAGGGTCCAGGGTCGCATTCATCCAGCCCAGGAGAGAACCTAGGTGTGGGGGTTGACATTAGATCTGGGGAGTTCCTTAGTTTAGCTCGCGTTTACGGATGTGAGGTATCCACTAGTTTGGGAGGCTAAGAGCCACCCTTGGATTTAAGTACCTGGATTTCTGTATGAGCATCCAGCTAGTAAAATAAATATAGTGCTGTTGTATTGCATCCGCAGGAGTATAAAAAAACGTCATTCCAGAGAGACTCTTGAGCAAGATTTTTGTCTCAAATCACATCAAAGTAGCTTTAAAAAGCACCACAAAGTTGGGTGGTAGCAGGGTGCATGCATTTTGCCCAGTCCCAGTGTATGCGTAAACCTCGCACATTAATGAATATGTAGATGTTAAAAAAAAAGTAAAAAAAATCAGGCAATATTAATTTGTATATGATGTTAATAAAATTTTATGATTATCAAACTATTTAACTTTCGATAATATTCTTTTTGAGATTCATATTTCAGTATTTCATCTCATTTTTATAAAGTAAAACTTTTTTTTTAATATATTTTCAACGTAATAAACACATCAAAAAAATTTTAATTACAAAAAGAAATTATAATTAATCTACAACACGACCTTATATTCTATACGTATAGTAACAAAACACATAATTTATTTTTATAAAAGTCTTAATTTATATAGAATATATAATGGTCATCCCTAAGTATAATATAAAAAAATTATACGTCAAACATAAAAAATTATCCTACCAGCAGTAGAAAAAAAATGTAAACTTTTTTTTTTTTTTTGTATACGTTTACATATAAAAATAGCCCATCATGTAATTTAGATGTAGCATATATAATGTTTATGATGCAACTTAATATATGTACATAACATATAATATGAACCTTGTGAGCCTGTTATAATATACGTTACTTTATGTCCAAGTTTGTAAAGTAGAAGTCATTTTATAAAGAACAAAAAAATCAGGTGTGCTCTTTTTATTATGTAAATTTTTTTTTCTGTTTTTTTTTTTAAGTGTTTATTATACGGTTTAATAAATACTTATCTCCTTCTTTTACTGGTTGAGTTACTGAAAAAATGTCTATATTTTGTGGTTCATATATAGACAATGTCTTGGATACTATTGTATTTTTTTAAATTTTATTTTACTACGCAGTCATGTAAATATTGCATTTTAACATAAGATTTGTTTTCTTTAAACTGTTCTTAATTAAAAAACTAATTTTTTAAAACTATTTTTAAACTTCATCTTTATATATTTTTATCCATTTTCAATAAAACTAATATTAAAAGAAAGAGAGTTTAAAATACAATTAATAATAATAATAAACTTTATTAAGGCGTTGTGAGGGCTTGACAGCCCTATACGCATCCATAACCGGAAACTAGTACTTTTTCTGTGAACAAATGAATAACGTAAATGACCATTTTATGATAAAGCATGTATCGTTTTAACATTTTTTATTTTAGACAAATGAATTACATAATACCAATCTAAAGTTCTAAATTTTTTTGTTATTATTGTTTTATAACGATGAATTTTGATATAGTGACGTAATATACTATACAGTTGAATTTGAATATATATAATTTATCGTGACCAAGGTAACACGTTGAAACAATGAGAGTTGGGACATTGGGATTGTAATTAAAGTACTTGCTTGCTATATATATGTATGTACTTCCAGATAGCTAGACATAGGGGAGCATGTAGTTTTTGGTATGAGAGAGAGATGGGAAGGGGGAGAATTGTGAGGACTCAAGGGAGTTTATGTATAAAACTGGCAAGGTGGATGATTATCGTACTATGTAATATGTATAATCCTTCTTATAATTATTATACACCATAATATTGGATTTTGAATTTTTTTTGTGCTATTTTATCTTAGTATATATGTATGTAAAAAAAAGTATTAATTTTTATTTTTGGAGTGATATTTTTACCATTTTTACTTTCAAATAATAATATAAATTCATTTTTATATACAGTGCTTACATTATATACCCATTTTTTTACATTTTTTTTCTGTACATTTTAAAGCATGGACCTTAGGTTATCAAAGCACCAAAAAATCTTTGCTGTGATGGCTTATAAAAATTTAAAACTCTTAATTCTGCCATTGTTAATGCGAAGTTGAATGCAAGAAACTATATAACATTTCAGGTCTTCCATAACCTCGTGACAAAGTTTTTTTTTTTTTTTTTTTTTTTTTTTGTTTTTTGCAACTAAAGCTCTATGAAAAGAACAGATATATAATTCAACGTTGCATGACAAAAAAACTCTGTAACGTGGTCACTATATAATATGGAAAACCTGATTTATATTATTTATATTAAAATATTTCAAATAAGAATCTTTATCAACTTTAACAGGCTTATTAGTGAGAAATGTAGAGTTTAGTAAGCTCAATTTAAGGTATACACTGAACTTTTATGTTTCAAAGTGAAATTTCTATATTTTTTTCCTGTTTTACAATATGAATGTGTATTATATATAGAAAGAGAAGAATATTTTTTTAAATTTCCAATATCCTGGTAATTATTTAAAAACCAACTATAAAGCATCTCTAAAATATGAATGACGTTTTTTTAAGTTGTTGATTACAATATTGCACCATAAAAACTTACTTTACGCGTGTCGTTTGCAAGAACTTAAAAACATAATTTATAGGCATAAATATAGTATGTACACTATCGTAATATAAAATCAACTATAAAATCACCTTATTATACGTATTATAAAAGTTTAAAATCAAACTTATAAAATAAATTTAAAATTCAAATTACATATGATAAAAATTTAATATAATTTAAATTGAACTTGAAAAGTGTAAGAATATTAAAATGTAATTCAGTTTTGCTCCCTATTTTTTTTCTAACTTGATGTATCGTAAGGGAGATATTCTATTGCTTAATTTCATGCATAAGATATCCCTTGAGATCATATATACGTATATATCATGCATAAATTTAAAATATAGAAAAAAAATATATGTATCGACTTGAAAGAAAAAAAAAGTGAGTTTTATGTTTTTGATATCGTGACTATTTCCCATTCAATATACTTATTTTGGAATAAATTATAAAGAAAAAAAAATTTAAACATTAATATTAAATAAAAAAAGTTATTCGATATTCTATATAGTATCATGTTATCATACAGTAAAATTGTAGTTTGCAAAACAATAAATGTTTAAATATATCATAAAATATAATAAATTAAGTAAAAAAATCAAAACTTTTATTCATAAATTACAGGTAACACAAAAATAAAATAATAGTAAAAATTATAATAAAATATATTTATAAACTAAACACGCTTTATAGGGGGAAAATTTTTAGAAAATAAAATGAAGTATTATGAGCAATTTTTAATAAGGATTAATGACTCATAAAGCTATATTGTATTTAAATAGTCTCATTTTATTTATTTTTTTTTGTCGTAAGCAAATTTTTACTTTTGAAATGGCCAAATTATATATTTAATGAATATCGTTATTAAAATTATTATTGCATATTATTTTTTTATTACTCTACAGTGAAAGTTGTCAGACAAATTTAAAACCGTGAGAAAAGAGTACATTATAGGATTTGGAGTTCAATGGCATATTAAAAGAGCAGCAATTTTACAAGCACTTTTTATAACACATATGTGTATGTGAATGATAGATAAACAATAAAAAAACAAAAACATTATTTTTACTTTGATCTCTGTTGTCGATAAGCAACTTTTCGTAAACTGCATACAATGAATTATATATATATATAGACCAGTTGCACTCATATCTAAGAGCTGACATTTTGTTGGTCAGGAATACATAGACCAGCATAGGAAAACTTCATTTTTTATTTTTTAATAGTAAAGAGAAGCTTCAAACCTCAATCAAAGCCTTATTTCTAGCTCCTAATAAGCTTGAAGAATATGAGAAAAATGTGTTCAGTTCAAATAAACTCTTTTTAAGTGAAAAATTAGGAGAAATGATGTTTCCCCTAGGCTGGACAATGCATTAGGTACCACAAACATGGCGACATAGCGCAAGGATGTGCAAGGGGCAAGGGGTCTATATATATATATTCTAGCTTTTCTATCATTTTCCTAACGTTTGTTGTTGTTATTTTACTCACACGAAAAGAATTTATAAACTGCATTTTTGTCGTTATATATAGCATAATTGCTGCTAAATTAGAACAACATAAATACTCTACAGCATATAATATTTATGCTAAGTAACATAGTTATTATGTATTATAGCATAGATTACGTTGTATTAATTGTGCTGAAAATGAGCTAGCATTAATAACGTTTTTATTTTTGTTTATGCTCACATTTTTATAAAGAAATGGAAAACCTTATTGACCCAGGCAGTTGGTATAGCAACAATAAATACAACTAGCATTGGTCTATAGTCAGTATTGACAATAAATTAATATAATTGAAAATCATTTTCAGCAGTCTTATCGAGTCAAACATACAAAAATATGAATTTAAAATAAAATTTTCTATATAGATTGTATAGTGCAGTGAGTAAAATAATTTGGTAAGTGTTACAAACACCTATAAAATTTTGAAATTATGATTTCTTACAATACAGTTATGCAATTATCTGCATGTGTAGCACTCCTTTATTTTCTCAGAATATAAAAATTCCAATTTCCATGGGTAATCAACCTAAAATTATATTACAAATTATACATAAAAAATATATATACGTTTTTAGATTCATGTAAAATGCTAAAGTAATTAGTATATAATAATATACAAATATATTTTGTTAATTATTTACAAATAATATTTAAATACTTGTTTATAAAAATTAAAAATAATGATATGATAAAATGTAAAATAGCCAAGTATACATACTTGTTTATATATAAAATATACTTATAAACGATAAGAATAAAATTTATGCAATGCATATAATGAAGAATTATAATAATAAAATAAAACTTGTAATGAAACTTTACGTATTGCTCAATTTATAAAAAAAAAAAATTCAAGGTTAAAATTTTATTTACTTTTTCAATTGTATACGATGCAACAATGCAATTTTATTACTTTAAAAAAATGTATACAAAGATTCTATATAAAAGTAAAACTATAATAAAAATTAAATTTTATTATAATATGAAATTTCCTAACCTACCTTAATAATAATATAAAGAAAGTTAGAACCCAATTTTTACGATAACCCGGACAGGTTTTATATATAAAAAAAAGTAACATAAAATTTGTGTTATTCAGCTTTCCAATTCTTATTATAATATAGCACCTTATGTAGAAAAAAAAATATGCATAACACCAAAAATTATAACCATTAATGGGATATTTAAAATACCTGTTTTGTTTTTTTAGTAAAAAAAATTTATTACTTTATTTAATTTAATGTTAAAAATATATAAATATATTTTTTTTAATTAAAAATTTTCATCACCATGATATGACGAGTATAAATACTTGTTTTTAATAAATATGTTGTTTTGCAACATTATTATGTCTTTAATTTTTATTTAAATGGTTAATTCATATTATTTTTTATTATATTAAATTATTATTATTATTACTATATTGAAGTTAAAGTATTAAAAATTAAAAAAAATATATCCATATTTGGTTATGAAATACTGCGTCAATGTATTTAATTATAATGTTTTTAAAAACATGTTTTAATTGCGATTTTTATTTCTAAATGAGAAAAATTATTATGTAAAAATTGCTTTATTTGTGATTTTAAGTCACAGATAAATTTGAACATCAATTTGGGCGATTAATATTATTGTGACACTAATATGTGTTATTTTTATAAATAAGCAATTGTTATGTTTGAAAATATAATAATCATAACCGCTTATGTTTACTCAAAATGCGGAAAAGGAAGTGCCGGAAGAGGAAACCGCGTGACAGTAAAAGTGGGAGGTAGCTCAGGCCTAGCCTATAGGCCTAGCTTGCTGCTGGCACCAACTTTTCTCCTACTTTTACCGCCACGTGGTTTCCTCTTCTGGCACTTCCTTTTCCGCATTTTGAGTAAAGATAAGCGGTTCATATAACGTTTCTTTCTCAAAAAATCATAATGAAACCTGAATAACATTTTAACAGTTTTAGTGTTATTCGTAAGCCCTGTTTGTTTGTTTTTGCACAAAAAAAAAAAAAAAAAAGCCCATTCCATTGGAATAATCAAAGATGATCGTCATTTTAGGAGCGCAGAGAACAGGATTTACGAACAGCATTAATGTTTTAAGTATTGTAAATTTAATGGTTATGACGTCACTTAACATTAAAATTCTAACGATTAAAACATTAGTGACGTCACAAGCGTTAGAACTTTAAGCGTTGACATCGGTTTACAACGGTCAATTTTGATGTTTATTTTGTCGTGTTTCTAACGTTTATGACGTCATTTACGTTTATCGTTTAAATTTCAACAGTGACGTTATAACCTTTAATTTTATATTACAATAAAGGGTTTAAAAGCTAATTTTTTGAGAGTGTAATTGAAAACATTAATTATGAAATATTTTTATTGTCAAACAGGTACCAATGTTTCTTTGTGTAAATTCTTTCAAAATGTAGAAAATGTGTCCAAAAATCTTTAACTTCTTAATAATTTATGTACACTCAGCCTTCTCTAAATTTACCCATAAAAGCGATGCTGCTTTCTTTATAAAATGGTCAACATGTCATCTTAAGTGACAGCAGCATTGCCAGATTTAACCTCGTGGAACACCTTTAGCTCCATTAGTGAAGGTTAAAATCTGGCAACGCTGCTGTCACTTAAGATGACAAAGAAAGTGGCTTGCTTTTGTTGGGCAATTTTAGAATCAAAGGAGTTTACCTATAAAGAAACAAATTTACAAAATATTTATTGCTAAAAGTCATTTTAATGAGACGCTATACAGTTTGACGAAAACTAATAAATACTTATCAATCTTTATTAAAGAATACATCCATCAAATAGAAACCGTTCCTTTATTATGTAAGTTACAAAATCATTAAATAACATCAAGAAAATTGTCTAAATTTGTTTTAAAAGTACTTCAAAATAGTTTGCAAAAATATCAAATTACTATAATTTAGCGTTACTGTATAATATAAAGAAATTTACAGTTCATAAAATTATATTTTAAAAATTCTTGTATATATATATAATTTTTTTTATTACCATTAAGTAAAGACATTTAAAATTATTATATTGTGACAAATATTTGTCAATTTTTATTATATGATGACATTTTATAGAATTATTATTACTTTTTATTTTCCTATTCTAACACACTATATATATTGTAACATTTTTTTTATATGCCTATATAAGTTGCTATACTAGCACCCTAAAATTGTCATTTATGCAACTTTTTGTGGATAGAAGGAGGGGGGTATAAATGACATGAGAGTAATAGTACATGTAAGTCAAACTACTAAAGTCCAGTATAGTCGTCTTTGTGTGGCTTTTTTTACTGCAAAACTCGATCTTTATTTTTTTTTGTATATTCTCTCTTTCTCTACATTTGCTCTTCGACCGCCCTTCCTTTTTTCTCTTTACATGGGGAAGATTTTTAGCAAAAATAGGGGGAGAGAGAGAGAGAGAAAAGAAAGAAGAAGAGATAGTAGTTGAAAAAAGAGCGCAGACGCAAAACACACACACCATCAGAATTTTATTTATATTAAAATGCTCTCTCCATTTTCTCGTACTACGTTTAGAGGAAACAAAAATTGTGTTTATGCATACTTTGACTTGATTTTTACAGGTTTTTCAATGTTTTTTATTGTAATGATATTATACTTATATAGAAAAATCTTATTTTTATATTATAATTATTGAAAATAATGTTTTATTATTGTAATAAGTGATTAATAAGTATATATAAAATTTATTATATCTCAAACACTATAACAATATATATTATTACTGTTTTGGCACATAAAATAGTAATTTTAAAAGTAGAAAAAGACAGTATATCAAATGCTAATAAAATGAAATTAAAACCACAATATACTGTACTATATACTTGAAAAATAACATATTGGAGAATTTTAGAAGAAGAAAAAAGCTTAAAAATTTGACTACAAAAATAATTATTAAAATTTGTAAAATGTTCTATTTATAAAACACAAATGACTAATTTTAACTTATATATTATAAAAAAAAGAAAATCATATTTTTATACCAATTAAAATGAAAAATTATTACAGTTTTAATTGCAAATACTTTGTATTTAAATTTACGACTAGTACTTAAAAGATTTTTATGATCGTAAGTTTATTACGTGTTTAGTGGACCTTAACGAACTACTTCATTTTTTTTTTTAATCTTTAGTGCGTAATTAGTGAGAAAATACATAAGTATATATATAAATGTATATATTTTTTTCACTTTTCCATTAATATATAGAAATATAATACTTCCATTACCATACTGAAGTATAATATTATCATAAAATACTAAAAAAAAAATGTAATGTATATTTTGCATTATGTATATAGTTTAATGACTTTTTTCTATATACTAATGCTATTATAAATTTTCCATTTTTACATCCTATATGTGATTTTTGTCTATTTGCTTTCAAATCTTTGTAATGTAATTTATTGACTGAAAGTATCACAATATTACTGTTTTAAAAGTATATTGTTTAGGAAGTTTAATTTTGAATACAGTTCTTACTTTTTCAATTTGAAACCACAATATGATTGCTTTATTTTTTCACTTAAAAGCACAAGAATGTGAAATATTTGTTAATATTTAATATAAAAAAGATCCACCTTTTTTAGTTACAAGAAAATTACTAAGCATTGCAGCAAAGGGAACTGATTTATTTATAAACGCTTGAACTTCAACTATACATACATTTCTCTACTATATTTAATATATTTTTTTCTCTCTTCTCTCTCTCTTAAGATTAAACTAATTAATGGCTGCATAACTTACACAACTAATTCTTAATAAAAATCCTGGTAAGACTTTTATAACATTAATATAAATTAAAATTAATATTTATCACTCTAATAGTTCAATATCACAATACAAAAAAGATATAATAAATTTCAATGAACATCAATACAATATAGTAAGTTTGACATAAATTGTATTGTCACGGATTAACTTTTAGTTGCTAATATAAAAAAAAGTAAGTGCTATAGAGAGAGAGAGAGAAAATATATATAAATAAAAAAAGACTTTCCACTCCATCTCAGCGTAATGCCAGTTTTTGTAATTAAGATGGAGCTTTTCTTTTTTTTGTAAAGCTTCTTGCAATATTAGATCTTATTGGGGGCTGTATGGGAAGAAGAAGAAACAAGAAGGAAATAAAGAGAGGGGAGAGAGAGAGAGAAAGAGAGAGAGAGAGAAGCAACTAAGTTTTAGCTTTTTCCATTGGAAATGAGAGAGAGAGAGAGAGAGAGAGAGAGAGAGAGAGAGAATAAGGATAAAAAAGAATTGAGGTTTGAAACGTGAATAGAATATCTAAGTATTCATGAAAATAAAATAGAAGTTGTAGCTAGAATATAAGATGTTATATCTAAAGAAAAAAGAAAAAAAAGTTCAATATGTTACCATTTTAGACGCACTGCGGAATTATTAATTCTATAACACATACAAAAAAAAAATTAAAAAAGAAAATCTTATTTTTTTTTATTAAATTAAAGAAGTAATTAAATTTAATAACACGTAATTAGGTTTAAATAGCTTTAAATTAATGATATAATAAAGATACAGTTGAACGCGCGCTTTGAAAGATGGTAAAGTATCCTAATGCTTATGCAGCCCGCCCGACCATCTTGAAATAGCAATTTTGTACTAGCGCGCGAGGCTTTATCTAATGTTTAAAATATAAAGTTCTTTGCATTTAATTTAAGTTTTATTGTTTATTTTGTAATTTTATATTAATTGTTAAGTATTTTAGCAAGAAATATTTTGAAATTGAGCATTTAATTATTATTTTATAATAGATATAAATATCAACTAAAATTAACAAAAATTAAATTGTGGGAAATATGAGTTTTCTTTACTTTAATTTTATTGTATGAAGGTAAAAACTTTTAAAGTTAAACATTTATAATTTAATTTGAATATGTGATAAATATATATTGAAGTAAAAGTATTGTAACCTCAAAAAAATATGATTAGTAAGTTTTTTTGACCCATGTGTTCAACCATACAACGTGTAAAAAAAAAAAAACATAAGTAACACAACACAGTGTGAGATTTATGTTAATTGAACTATAAGATTGATCCAAATAAAATAAATGATACGATTAATGAGCACTTAATACCAATCAATGATTTATACATTAGTTTAGCTATTATAGCATTATATCATATTTTCAACATTACATAGTAATGTGCAGTAAATTATATTATTATTGCTCTATTAAAGCTATTTATTACTATGACGAAAATTTTTTCTATGTATATATATATATATATATATTAACAACTTAATTAAAATAAGAAGCGGTAGAAATAAACAGAATTATTATAGTTATTGATGTGATTAGTAATAATTATAATATACGATGGATTATAGAAATATAATTTTATGTTTTTCTATAGTACTGTTAAAAGATATATCTAGAAACACAGATCTGGTATAGGTGAGTGGTGAAAGCAGATTACTCATAAGTATGTGTTCCTTGGCAAGCACAGGTTCAAGCTATTTCTATGGGTGCTTACGTGAAGTGTGAGAGCACAACACGTTATGCATGAGGTGTGTTTACATGCATTACATGACGACGCACAGCACTCGGGAGGTGCATGAATGACGTGATTACACTGTCTATACACTACTATATGTTTCCACGGATTCTCTAGACTGCCATTGCAAATGCAAGGCTGTGTGTTTAGGCCGTCTCAGGCCCGTATATATACGGCTTACATTCTACACGTTAATAAGAAAATATTTTTACGGGGACATCTAAGGAATATCTCGAGAACCTAAATATAATTTAATTTTTAAATAACTTCAATCCTTAAAAATATCTCAAGAATTTTATAATATAACTCAATAAGCATTTTTTTGTTGATCCCTTTAAATTATAAAACTCACTCAGATACATTCAATATGACTATGTCAACATACAATATTTAACCATAAAAATAATTCAAAAAATATTTTCGATACAATTTTCTCTCTATATCCCCCTTAGATATAGAATATTGCTGTGAATCATAAATTTTATATGGTAATCGTTTTATGCATGCGATATGAGTGGCATATACAACAAATATATACTTTCAAGGGGTGTGTACAACGAAAAAAAAATAGATAATTTAAAATAATAAATTATTGCTTTTGCTTCATCAACTTTTTTTTTCTTTTCTGTATTATATCATATGAAACAACTCGTGTGTGTTTTAGACATTTCTAAAGGCTTCAGGGTAAAATATAGACTATAAAAATGCTAACCACTATGAGTAGTTTTTTTTTATATACATGGATAATGCTTTCATTTTTTATACATAGTACTATATATGTTTAAAAAAAATTCATAGATAATACTTTTGGCGGTATGGTAAACATTTTTTCTCGTACATATTTAAATATAGCTGAGAATGGCTAAAATTTGATTCCATATATGAAGTTTATTATCATAAATTGCTTTAAAAAACTACTTTTTTATATCATAGTTAAGATAATGTTACAAGATAAAGCTATATATGTATATATATATTTTTTTCTTTTGCAAGAGTCGCTTTAAAAAAAATCAATTTAATGTTTGTAATTTTTATATTTAATATTTGAATCACTATTAAATTATTTATTTTACTGACTATATTAACATAATTGAGGTATTAAATGATACTTTAACTATTTTTATTTGATACTTAAAATTTTGTGATTTTTATACTCTCTCTAATGTTGTGTAAAAGAATTTTTTTTTTATTGAAATAATTTGTTTCTGTTAATATTTTTTAAAATTAAGATAGTTTAAAAAATATTTCTTTAATTTGTTGTAATTTTTTATTATAATTTTTATAAAATATAGTGATTAAGAGACACAATTTTTTAATTTTTAATTTAATTTTTTTAGCTGAATAAATCTTGTTTGGCACTTCAGAAAACGTTAATTTTTAAAGTTTAAAAATATATCCTTTATATATATTTTTTAATTAATGCTTTTAAAGGTGCGGTACTTTTCATTATTTTAAACATTAGAATACTTTTAACAATATTTAAATTTTTGAAAACCCTCTAATATTTTTAGTTTGTGTACAAAAAAAAAAAAAAAAAAAAAAAAAAAAAAAAATTGAATTAAAATCTTAAAAAATTTGGCTTCAAAACTTAAGGCTCTACTTACACCTTTCCCATAAGGTACTATATAAAATTTATATCATATTTTGTATCCTCGTTATGCTATATTTAAGATAATACTTTGATTATTTTCAACAAAGGGATTTTCAAAGTAAATATAGAATTTTATGCTAGTAAAAAGCTTTGTGTATATACACATAAAGCCATAATTTTTTCATCATCATATTATTTATAGCGTCAATATAAAAAAAAATTATAAAATAACTTTCACTTACAGATATCACAAGACAAAAAAAAAAACTATAATACTTTATCATATATAATAGTATAATTAAAATAATTTAGAAGTTTTCTTTATAGTATTATATATTTGAAGGTGATATTTTTAGTATTATATAATATATTATATAGAGTAAAAGCGTCATGTGTTAGTGGCAAGCTAGGAGGGTTGCAGAGATATCGCGGGTGGTACAATATAAGATTGGGAAAGTATGGAGCAGATGTGAACATTTCTAGTAACTACCCTCCTTTACCATCTTCTTCGTTCTCTCTCTCTCTCTCTCTCTCTCTCTCTCTCTCTCTCTCTCTCTCTCTCTCTCTCTCCTTTTTTCGATCCTTTATATATCATAAGATCGATAATATACATGGCGAGAGATACGTTCACCCTCTCTTATTCTCTCTCTCTCTCTCTCTCTCTCTCTCTCTCTCTCTCTCTCTCTCTCTCTCTCTCTCTCTCTCTCTCTCTCTCTCATATCAAGTAAGAAAGCTCAAAAATAACATGAAAGTTAGAAATAAGAGGTATATTATATTATATCTTATATGATATCTGATATCATCGTTAAGATAATTTTTATATATTATAATGAATATAAAAAAATCAATGAAATGTATATATAAATAAAAATCACACCTTTTTTGTATATTATGAAATTCTCTATATATATAAAAAAGAGAATATTTTAGAACTATATACAGATTAGTAAAAAAGTATTTTTGGGGATGTTTTTGTAAAATTTTGAGCATTAAAATCCCTAAAAATTGAAGCCTGATAAAAACGGTTTATTTTTTCAAAATCATCAGTAATCATAAGTGATGTGCACCTTTTACAATTTTTTTATATATACCAAAATTACTTCTATTAAATGTTTATTAATTTCACGTATAGTTACTTGAACTACTAAATCATGATTGTTTTGTAAATTTTTAAGTCTACATTGTAATATTATTTAGACTTGTGCGAAAATTACTTATTTTTTTATTCCTCAATTTTGCTACTTTTCACATTTTTTTTTATTTTCTATATCTTAATTTTTTTCGTTGTTTATAAAATTACTTTTTCCAACCGTTATAAAACTCTTCTGACAAGCTTTCTTCATCTATTTAATATACTTTTTATTTTTACACTTATGAACGTATAAATTTTATGATAAATAGTGAAGAAAACATGTTTACCTTTTTAGACATCTTACAATAAAGAAACTTTTTTTTTTTTTCTTCTTAACATTTTTAGCGTTGCTGACCTCATAAGAATTTCACACCTAAGTTTACACGAGCATTGGTTTAGAAGTACTAAAAATTTCTAGCTTGAAAAAAAAAATCGTCTGATACTTTTGAGTGTGTAAAAAGCACGCTTATCTGTCCATAGAGAGGCGTGTAGAGTATTTTGGTGTAAAATTTGAAATCAATACATTATATATATATGCTATTGCAAAAAGAGCTGTTTAAATATTTTTAGACTTTGTATGTCTGTATTATATTTATAGGTATATTGAAATCATTGAAGAAATATTTAAATTTAAGTTTTATGAAACCATTATTAGGTAAAGTGCTATATGGCAGTACAATTATCGGGCAGTACAATTAGTTGATGGATATAAAAGACGAAAACACAAGTACATTTGCTTTGTCGTTTTTTGCCACCAACGTTGATGAACATAAAGCACAATTATCTTTTCATTTTCAGAGTTTTATTTTTTATTTTTCTTTTTTCAGTTACAGGAATAATTTGAAACTATTTTCTTTATAAACACTTTTATTATATTCATATAGTTTAAACGTAAAATAATATGTGGGTTTTATACAGAGGTAACGGTGTTGCATATTTACGCATCATACAATATGAATAAAAATTTATAGAAACAAGTCTGAAAATGTATGATATCAAACAGCATTATGAAATCATCTAATATTTATTTTATTCAATTTATTGCAATTTGATATAAAAATAGAAATTTTGAAAATTTCATGGATGCTAAGACATTTTTAGAACTTGCTACTCAATTTTCTGTTTATCTCACAGAAAAGGGAAATAGAAAAAAAAGGAGAGAGAGAGAGAGAGAGAGAGAGAGAGAGAGAGAGAGGGAGATGAGATGAGAACATGCATGTGACATAAAGCCAATACATATGAGAGCCATTCTTTCACCTTGACCCCTGATACGACTTGTCACTTGCAAACACACACACACCAACAAAAAAAAAAAAAAAAAAAAAAAGAGGGAAAGAAAAAAGACAATCTGTGAACATCCCTACTATCGCAGCAAAAGCAATGAGACTCAAGAGAATTGCGTGGATTTCACGCTTATTGCAATCGCAAATAACATCTATATATATATATATATATATATATATATATATATATATATATATATATATATATATATGTATGTATGTATATTTTGTTTCATTGTTGCATTGAATTTGTATAAAGCTTATTATATAAATTTCAATATTATGATATTGAGGGATTTCTTATGTGAATCATATAACAATTTGGTTTATGAGTATTTTTATTTGAGGTTGCCATACAATTTATTTAAATAGATATTTTATGTATTAATAATAAAAAATTGTGTAAATGCATCAATAAAAAGTTAATGTCTTTTTTTTTTTTTTTTTTTTTTTTTTTTCTTCTTCAAAATATACTACATTTTATTGCAATTTAAATGCAATCCAGGCTAATTATTATTTTAAATCGTACAATTTCTTTAGACTTTAATTTAAGGTATTTTAAAGCTTTATTATTATTGATATAATTTTGCAATAACGATAAAAAATATAAACACACCAAATACGGGAGTTGATAATTTTAACGTCCAAATTCCAAAAATAATCAAATATATTTTATAAATTAAAATTTATAGTTATATTTTTAATCATTATTTTGATAACAATGGAAAATAAAGGACACAATAAATTTCAATTAAAAATAATTTATAGAGTCTGGAGTTTTTAATTCTTTTGATAAAAATGATGTCATCAGAATAATAAAAAAATATATATATTTGTGTAAAGTTTTTTTTTATATATATAATTTTTTTTCCAAAGTAAATTTCTATATTATTGCATGAAGAAGAAAATAGTTCAAAATTTATGTTATATATATTTTCAATCTCCAACTGTTCAAATTCAACAAAAGACGAAGAGAAAGCTAGCATATCCGAGAATAAAAAAAAAACTCTAAAAGTTAACGAGAAAATACATTGGGAAAAAAAAATAGTGAAATGTGGCAGAGAAAAAAACTAGTTACTTTTTTTTTTGTCAAGAAAAGACTCAAGTTTTCATTTTGTCTACGTTTCTCTCTCTCTCTTCTCTCCCCTTTTCTATTTGGTATATAGCAGGTTCTTTTTTCTTTCTTTTTTCCTGTCTACCATAATAAAATACATTAGATCACCATATGAACTTTAGGAAAAAAATATATAGAAAGAGACACTCACAAAAAAAGAAGAAAAAAAAAAGTCATATACTTATATGTAAAATATGTAAAATGATACTGTGGTATAATAAATTTTATAAGGAAAAAGAAGAAGGGTAGGGAACACACCATAACAAGTATTTATGATAACCAATATTTATATAGAATTTTATATCAAATTTACTAAAAAATATCATGATCTATGGAAATATTATAACAGATGGGTTGGATTAAATTTACTATATATATATATATATATATATATATATATATATATATATATATATATATATATATATATATATATATATATATATATATATATATATATATATATATAGATCTATTATTTAATTTTTATTTTAAAGTTTTAGTGATCTCTAAATTAAATAAGTTTTACTATACTATAATATATGTTGCAATTTGGAAAAAAAAAACTGTGTTATAATTACATTTAAAATTAAAATCATTTAAATGTTCGAATTTTTTTTTTTAAGTTTTTCTTTTTTTTTTAATTGCCGCTGAATATAGTGGTTTCCTATGAAATATAATTAGTATATAATTATAAATGATTGCAGAATATAATAATTGTTTAGTTTATGTATTTTATTGTTTCCTTTTTTTTTTTTTTTTTTTTTTTTTACATTTTTGAAAGATTTGCCATAGGAATTTCATATTAAAATTTATGACTGTAATTAATTGATTCAAAGTATAAAAGTTTCCATACTATTTTGCAAAGTTCAAAGATTTTTTTTTCATTGCCTGGTTTTTTTTTACGTGATCTCTCTTCATATTTTTTCAGTGTTGAAAGGAATTTACGTTTTGCAAGAAAAATAAATAAGAAAGACAATTTTTTTCTCAATTTTTATCAAAACTAGTTCCTGTCATTGTTTTCTTTTAAAATATGGACAATTTAAGATAATTAACAAGACAATTAAAGAAAAACTTTTTTTTTTTTTTTTTTTTTTTTTTTTTTTTTTTTTTTTACATTTGCAGATTTTACGGTTCATGAAATTCATATAGATAAAGATTTTTCATTTTGATTATATAATATTAAAATACAAAAGAATTATTTCATTTTAATTTGGTTGTTTACATTTATTTTAATTATACATTTCATTTCAATGAGATCATAAACAGGAAATTTTATGTTAAGAAAATAACATGCATCATAAATGTAATATAGATAAAAAATATAAAATGTCCATGTCAAAATATTTTATATATTTTTCTTTTCTTATCAGAATAACATACCAAAAAAAAAAAAAAAAAGGTTTGCATTTTTTTTTAACAACGTGTGCCTTTTTTTCCCTTTGGTGTGTTTCTTATATTCACATAAGAAAAAAAATATTTAATTTTAAAAGTATAATTTGTTTATCTAAATTATAATCTAAATTTATAGTTATAAATTTATAAAATGTCAATTTTGTGTGACTATACGTTTGTTCGTACAGCATGCATGAAAACGAATAAAAATATTTTTGTTACCTTTCTCGTATCATGAAGGTGTTTTATTTTATTTTTAAAAATATGAACAATTTTTGATATAATGAGCTAAAATAATAATAAAAAAAAAATGAAGAAGTTTTTTCAGAGAAAGGTATTATTATTTTCATATGAAATCAACACATATTTTAAATTATAATTTCTGTAAATTTTAAGCATTGTACTGATGAAATAGCTCTCTCTCTCTCTCTCTCTCTCCTTTTTGCCATTTTGTGTTGAGTTGAATTTTTCCATTTTTTTAATAATTCAATACTACTCTTTCTCTATTTCTATACAATGTTTTTAAAAAAATAACGGCAAAATAGAGATGCTTTGATGAGGTAAAAAACCACGATATTGAAGAATGAAGTTTACGCTTTGACAAAAAAAGAAAGAAAAAATAATTTAATTTTCCCCCACAAAAGCAGTTAAATCATTCAAGTCTCATTGCACAATTTACTTTCAAGTGTTTCTTCAAGGTACAGTGTTTGAACCCTTATATACTTTTTTTTTCTTTCTTTCTATACGTTAGTCCCTCTTTTCTCTCATCTGATAGAAAAATTCCACTTGAATGAATTTAATATGAAATGCAATGGCGAATAAGCTCCATTGAACTAATCTAATACTTTCTTTAAACATAAAATAGAAAAAAATACAGTTTTTTTTTATCTTGTGGTATTTTTCTTTCTTTCTCTTTCTTTATATTGAAAATAATTTAAAAATTAGATATATGAAAATATCTGCTCATTTAACTGGAATGTATAAAAAATAAAATATTATTTTGTTTGTTAAAGGAATGTCGGTAAGAAATAAATTTACAACACAAAATGTAAGACTAGATGATATTAAAAAAAAAAGTAAGAAAAAAAGAAAACACGTGTCTTTTTATAATAAAAGTCACTTTTTTTGTATTTTATTTACCTTATTTACTGGAAGTAATAATTTTATTTTGATATTTAAATAAAAATATAATATAATTTACACTATATAACATTTAGAAGTATACACGAAAGGATAGTGATTTCATTAATACCAACGCTTTTTTTTCTATATATATTTTTTTTCACTTTCGATTATAACTTTATAAAAAAATCTTTCTAATACCTATAAAGAGTCCAATAAACAGCGTGACTAATTATTTATAAGTTTTTCAAATTGAAACATGTTTTCTGATGAATTAGTATTTTCTTTACGATCAAAGAAATTGCAATTTGTTTCATGGCAGTGAAATATAGATCACTATGATATAAACAGATACTATGTATAATTATGAATGGGCTTGCATAAAAACATGCTGTATTACATAATTCTTATGTTATGCAAAGTATAGAATCCATGTATTATGAAACTTTAAATATTGATAAGTATATATAGATGAAATTGTACTGTTGAAACAAGTCCCTTGTGATTAGAAAAAATAATAATACGAACTAAATTTTTATTAATAACTTGATTTTTTTTTTCAAATAAAATTTTTTTCATATAAGTTTGAAAATAGATATATATTTTACATCATCTTCTAATATATAAGTTCCATGTTGCAAGAAGTTGCTGCGTATTTCTTATTGTAAATTTAAAAAATATTAAAAATTCTACCAGTTCTCCTAGAAATATGAAAAATTACCTAAACATGATAAAAATCAGGCTCTTTCAGAAAATGCTTTTTTTAATTATTATTATTATTATTCTAGACCTATGATTACGCATTTTATTTTGTTCATTGTCACTTTCACATAATTTAAATAACGGATACTAATTATTATAAATAAGAAATAATAAAAAATAAAAAATGTTGAAAAAAAAATTATAAAATATTTAAAAATCGTTAAAGAATGATACAAGAGAAATTTTGTTTACTTTAAATTACAACATATATGATAAATACCTCTATCATCATTATATTAAATGACATTTTATATGATCATTAAAAACATTAAAATAATATGTATGTATGATGATGTATATAAGAATGAGTATATATAATAATAATAACTACTTAACTTTATGTATAAACATAAGATTTTTCAATGATGCAATCAACTTTACGATTTACGAGTATTTAACTATACAGCTGACTACTTGAAATATGCCGGTGCTTGCATTGTTGCATTTTACGATTGCAACAAAACATACATAAATTATCAACAGTATATAAAAAACAAACCACCATTACCATTATTATTATTATTACTAAACAATTCAAATTTAGAACACTATATACTTAGAAAGCTAAAAAAATTTTATAGTTTTTTTTAATGTATCATATAAAATTTTGTTATACAAAAAGGGTTACATTTAAATATTTGTTGTTTATATTTTTGCTTTTGTTTTTGTCTTTATATAAAAAAAAGATTTATTAGTTGCATTGTATTTTGTTATGCAAATAAAAGCGTGCTGGAAATTAAATTGTTAATTTTATATTTTTTGGCAAAATTATTTTATTTTCTATACAGTCGTGACTGGAAAATTTAGTTTCAAAATAATACTCAATAAAAATGTATAAACTTTTATTTGAACTTAAATTGTTACGGATTTTTTTATAGTATTTTTATTGTTAATATTATAGCTCATATAATATGTTAATTATTATTATTATTATTATTGATATTAAATTGATATTACACACAACCACAATTTAATATATTTACTTATTAATGATTTACTATACTGTAAATAATAAATTATTTCATGTATAAAAGCTTGAAATAGTTATTCACACTCTTGCGATAAAAGTAATTAAAGGAACAATTTTTTTATAACTATATTAATTGATGATGTATGGAAATTTAAGTTTTGTAAATATAAAAAGTAAATATATAAATTTCTTACTTTTTCTAAAATTATATAGCCTTTAAGGTTCATTTGTTGTTGTTGGTGATGGCGCTTTTTTTGATATATTGCTTATTACCTCTTTTCACAAAAACTGATACGTATAAGTGCGCATACTATGGATAAACGAAGCATTTTTTGGGGAGGAGCTGTATTATATAAATTACATAATGTAATGCTCAAGTGTTGTATTATATAAGCGTTTTATGCCAAAAAAAAAAGTAATTTAAAGTTAAAAAGTTATAAAAATTTGCAACTATATTTGAAAATTTCCAAATAGCGATCACAACTACAACAATATCATCTAAATTTGGTGTTTTTAAACTATTGTTTTAACAATCTTAAGCTGAAATTTAATTTTGAAGAAAAAAAAAAAAAAGACTGTAATAAAAAAAACTATACAACTCATTAAATTGGCATAACGTCATTTTAATTATTATCTAGATCCAACTTGTACTTCTAATGTTATCTTGTTAAAATAAGATAAAATAACATTAAAAATATAACTAATTATGAAAAAAAAAAAAAAAAAAAAAAAAGAAAACATTAAATTAAATCATAAAAAAGAAACAAGATCTATTTATACTTTTTAAAAATTATTTAATGAAAGCTCATAAAGGTTAAGGTTAATACTTAAAAGTTCAATTCTAAACGTTTTCTAAAGATTCTTTTCTTTAAATTATGCATATAAAAAGCATGAATGTCTTAATAAAAGGTATTGCATTACCCCTTATATGTATAGTAATAATTTTTTTGTTTCTATATATTAGATAAGATTTTCAAAACAATTTTTATTAACCGTAACGTCACTTATATTAAATTTCAAAAAAGCGTATATATCATTCAATTCTTTTTTTCCCTTCCTATTTGATTTTTTTTTTCTAAGTACATTCTTACTGGCTTAAACTATAGTTTAATTAAAGTTAGAATTTATATTCGGAAGATAGTAAATTCTATTATAATACCCATAAATAAAGTAGGATTCTTAAAGAGCTTAAACTATATGAAAGGTATGTAATGGATGTTATACAAGGGAAAAAAAGAGAAAAAAAAGAAATGAGTTTTTAGAATCATGATCCAATAAATTTCTTTGTAAGTTATTTTGAGAGAGGGGGAGAAAAAATTCGATTAAAAAAAAAAAGAAACAAGAAAATGACCAAAAAGTGACAATTAATTTTGTAATATATGGTTATGTTTAAAATAATTTCACATTAAATTTAATTACATTACACATTTTATCAAAATTGCAATGTTGAAAACATGTATCATAGCTATTAAAGTCAATTATATAAAAAAAATAACAGAATATCTATATGAATAAATGAAATTAATAAACTGATTTCTTTCAAACTTAAATTTAAAGCTTCAAGTTTTTTTTTTTTTTTTTTTTTTTTTTTTTTGAAGTAGAAAAATATTTAAATTTTGTTTTGTAACCTCACTGAAAAAAAAAATGGTTGAAAATTTATTTACATTCCCTTTTTTAAGTAACCTATAAGCTACCACATATAGAATTTTTTTCTGATCATTTATCATATTAAAAAGAATTATAAAATACTTTTTTCTTCTTCTTCTTTTTCTCTAACAACAAGCATATAACTTGCAATCAAGTCACCATTTTTTATAATCTTATTCTGTAACTTTTTTTTCCGTCTCTCTCTTTTCTTTTCCTTCACACGAAAAAAGTATAAAGGAAGAGTTAGTAGAAGAGTGGGAACAAAAAAACATTGAGCTTACGTTTTTGTATTGTTCAATAATGTATGATAAGAACGATCTCACTTTTTTTTTCTGTCTAAGTATTTTTTTCCCTTCTATTCTTTAAATTCTTATTGGATACTTTTCAAGAAAAGAAAAGGTGTATTTGAGAAAAAAAAAATCACAAGAGAGAACAAAAATAGACCTCTTTTATTGAATTAGGATAATTTAATCGTATTTAGACTTTTGTTCATGAATAAAAGTTTGGTTAGGATTTTTCTTTGTGTGTATATATTAATATGTTAAATATGTATTTTTAACGGTCTAAATATGCAGTATATACGTATATCGTGACTTTGCATACTGCTGAAATTTGATATTTTTTTTAGAAGATGGTTAGATAAAAAAAAAGGGACAGCAAGATGGCTGATGGATTTTAATCTAAATATATTATGGAGCATTTAACTTCCTAATTTTTTTTAATTTTAAGATAATTTATATAAAATATTATGTGTGTTATTCTGTAAACACTGCAAATTTAAAAATTATAAGTACCATTTACAGAAATTCAGTTTACAAATTTATGGTAAGAATTACAATAGTTACTATTCGTATCCATATCACTAAATGAAGGTTCTCGGTAAGCCACGAGAGGAAAAATATTGAATCCCCTATAATATCCTAGTATTATTTGAAATTATGTTTTTAGCGTTTTTTGAGAAAACTGCTGCACCAAATTTGGAAATATTAATAATAATGTTACGTCTTTTAAGCTAATAAAAAAATATAAGAATTTTTCGTCAAAGACAAACCTCTATCGACTATGACGAGTTGCTGATAGATAAACTAGAAATAAGCAATGCTTCTTTTAATTACTCAAAATACTGAAATAAATCATATCATATAATGCGTATAAACTATAATGTTTGTTATCAATTTAGAGGCAACATTTACATATATATAGCTAAATGTCTTTCAAACTATAACCACTTATGTTTACTTAAAATGCGGAAAAGGAAGTAACCGGAAGAGGAAACCACGTGACAGTAAAAGTGGGAAAAAAGTTGGTGCCAGCAGCAAGCTAGGCCTGAGCTACCTCCCACTTTTACCGTCACGTGGTTTCCTCTTCCGTCACTTCATTTTCCGCATTTAGAGTAAACATAAGCAGTCAATTACAAAAAAAAAAAAGAAAAAAAAAAAAAAAAGAAAGAAAAAGAAAGGAATCGCTTATAAATATTTATATATTAAAAGTTTAAAATACAGATTGTATGGAATCGATATACACGTGTATAACATAATCGATCTTTTAAGTTATAAATCGATTTTAAAAACGTTCATGTACACCAATATTTCGTGAGAATTTATTTTCTTAGATAAAAAAACTTTTGCTATCAACAAACATACACTTTTATTATTCATTTTAATAATAAAATATAATTTATTACTATAATAAATAATATGATTTATAATAACATACTATATTATAATAAGATTTTTTTTTTCTTTCTTTCTAAAATTGTAACTCATAAAGTGTCAAAAATATTTCTTAAGATTTATTATTATATGATTCCTAGAAATAGATATTACGTTTTTTTTTATCGTTTTTTTTTTTTTTTTTTTTTAATTAATATATTATGAAAGTAAAAATTTATTTAAACTTATATGTTAAAAATTTATAATATGTAAAAAGTAAATGAAAAAAATAATGCATATCTTCATGTTGAAAAGCAAGTTTAAAAGTACTTACTTTTTATGTTGTATTTTATACATATACGGCAAGAATATACACGTATGAAAATTGAATGCTTAATTATTTTTAACATACAGTATTTATTATTTTTTTTTTAAACATAAATTTTTTTAACTAAAAAGTTTTTAAAATAATTATTTTTTCATGGTTGATTTCATTATCTATATAATGTGTGAAAAGAATGTATTTAAAAAAAAAATATGAGCTATATATCAATCTGGTTATTTTTAATTAAGTAACTACAGGAAACATCCGGTTTGTCAATTTTTTGCATGTATTAAAACAAAAATAACATTCTGTTTAAGCCTATTTTCGCATGGATGCAATAAGGCTACACTTTTTTTTAAATGATTGCAAATTCTCATTAATAAAATGTTTTTATTAAAAAAATAATAATAAAAAGCCTTTTTTAATTGTTTTGCACAGGTCCCGTATATATAGATTGAATTTAATAAAATATTAAATTTTATTATGATTATATATTTTTTGTTTTTCATTTTTATCGGATACATTATTAAAAAATGCGATGCAATATGAAATAGCAATACGTTGCAAAATTTATATACTTTTAAAAATTATCACTATGTTTGGGAAATAATTCAGAAATAACGGAAGTAAAAAAAAAAAAAAAAAAAAAAAAAATCACTATGCCACATAACCATCAAAATATACACCAATATATATCGTGCTTATCAAAATAGGATATGTATAGCAAATTATCTTAAATTATTTAAAACTTCAAACACAAAATACCATAAGGGAAATGCTTTATTAATATGAATTCTCATGGTATTAAATAGAATACAAATTGGCATGAGTTACTGTACAAATGAGCTAAAAATTTAAATTATATAATATGAAAACTATTTCCGGAAAGAATCTAAAATTACCATTGTAAATGAATTATTGTTACTAGTATAATTTTATAGCGTAAAAAAATAATGATATTTTTTAATTTGCTATATTCAAAAACATAAAAAAAAGATATTGTATTTAATCATCCTATATATTCAGACAGTATGACTGTTATAAATTATGAGACGAGTCTTAGATCGTTATCCATATGCAGGTATATAATAATCTGTCTGGGCCAGAGCTATACAAAACTATAGCGTAGCCAATTGAAAAACAAGGTGATAATCTTATTTGCATATAAAAAAAATACTATAAATATTATCTTTTGATTGGATATAATTTTCCCACCTATAACAAAATAACTTTAATGTCGTTGAATGGTTTTATTTATTTACGTTATTATTTATTGCCGTTGAAAATTTTTAGTCATAGACTTAATTTTTTTTTCTTTGGCCAAATCTAATTGCGAATTGTAATATTTTCAAACGGTCCAATACCCTTTGTGGTAGTTATAATAAACACTTCATAAAGTCGGCCATTTATAGTCTTAAAAATCTTTCCAGCATTTGCCTATACAACTTAATGAAACCGTGGAAATTTCAGTCATAACAAGTAATCTAAATATATAGAATTTGAGCATTTCGATAACTGTATACATTAAAGCGTATAGTAAATAATGAATAAATAATTACATATAAATTCATATACTGTCTGCTGGGTAAAAAAAAACAAAATTACACAAATACCATTGAATGTTCCTCTTTTTTCTTCCAAAATACGCAGTATTATACTACAAAGAGAGTAATTTTAAATATTTAAAAAAAATGGAAGAAAACAAACAATTTTATAAAAAATATATATTTTTTTATTCTTAAAATATTAACATGAAAAAATGGTTATACTTAAGTTTATGTTAATACACTTTAGTACAGTATCAAAAGTATCAATACTAGATTATTTTTTTAAACCGAATAAAGAATTCTCAGATAAAAATAATCATAAATAAAAGTATAATATTAAAAATTAAATTTCATATTTTGAATGATATAAAATTTATAATAATATATGAAATATATACACAGAAAAAAAATCGGACTCCCTATTGAGTAAGTTAGTGCTACAGAATTTTTTTTTATGATTATGATTATGTACGGCTATTATATACCATGTATTTATATATGACACTATGTATATAAAAAGTATACTTTTATATATATATATACATACATATACACACATTTATATGAATGTATATGAGTGTTTTTGTTATACTTATTTTTGATACCATGAAAAGGCAATAGCAATTGGTTATTATTATTATTAGAGTAATATAAGTATATATGGCATACCATTGCTTTGAATGGTTATTCTAGAAAATTGTATTACATTTATTTTTATTCCATTCTATATATACATATTATATACACATACACACAAAAATGTGTGTATTTTGAGCGTGTATTGTATATACATACTTTGCTATATTATAAAATGTAATATTATTTATGTTATAATAATAATTAATTTTAATATTTTTTTTTTGGTGTATAATTATAGCATTGACCTAAAATTAAACAGGATTTTTAATTTTAAAATTTTGTTTCATTAATTTTATTTTTATAGCATTAAATTGTTCTTTATTATCTCTGTTTGGAAGCTCAATTTATTGTATATATAAATCATAGAAGTAAAAAAGTTGTAATATAAAAATATAACCAATTTTTTGCAATTAAATAAATAAAGTGTAAATTTTGATGTCTTAACATGAAATCAAAGTGACAAGTCTACAGTAGTCTATTGTCTACTGTCAATAATACATCGTAAATAAATTCAATGTTAATCCATAGATCATTATTTTCACAAAAAACTTCATTATCGTTTTTTGTTCTCTCTCATAACTCATCACGATTTTTTTATAAAATGCAAAACCAATAATTGAAAAAAAAAAAAAAAAAACTATTTTTATCACAAAAATAATAAATCAACATAATAAAAAATGACGTCACGTAGATTTAACATGACTTTATGTTTAAAATATATGACAAATATCTCATATATTATGAAATAAATTGTTGTTCAACGCTATCTACATTGCCTGTATGTATATAATATACAAAATTTCTCTCTCTCTCTCTCTCTCTCTCTCTCTCTCTCTCTCTCTCTCTCTCTCTCTCTCTCTCTCTCTCTCTCTCTCTCTCTCTCTCTCTCTCTCTCTCTCTCTCTCTCTCTCTCTGTCTCTCTCCTCTGCTCTGTACACTGTACTCCATAAATGTACACATATATACCCACATTATATAAGTAATAACGTTCAAAATTTACTAGTATACTTTAATCAGGGTTTCAACATTACATTTATTATAAAAGCTTGCATTATTTGTAATGTTACGTGCACGAGTATACAAAATATTACATAATAAATATTCTATACCTCTCTCTCTCTCTCTCTCTCTCTCTCTCTCTCTCTCTCTCTCTCTTTCTGCTACAATTTTTATTGTAATGTTTAAATTTAAAATGAAAATTTATATATATTGTATACAAAATTTATATAATATATTTTTGGTTACAAATAAATTTATTTATATAAATTAAACCAACAAACAAAAAATGTGTGAATAATTGAACTGATGAATTTACATATTGTATATAATTTAGTTTAGATATTAATTATAGATAAAATTATCTACTGTATCTAATTTTCCATGATTATTTATGAATAATAAATATATTTGCAATTCTAAAGTAAATTTATATATTTATATTATATATTTATTTAGTATGATATTATACAGTTTGGATTATTTTAATTTATTCTGCTTTTGATAATTTATTTTAAATTATTAGGTTTTACAAATTATTATATACTGAATTATTTATGGGATAGTAATGATACAGGCGGTAAATAAATGTTAGTCCAAAGTAACATATAAATGACGTTTAATCAAATAAAAAATGTATTTAGTTTAGCATTTGTAGCATTCCTAGAGTTTCCACGGTTTTTCTAGGCTCATGTCGTATAGAATGCCGGACTGTTATTTAAGGCCACTGTCGGCTCGTGTGTGCAGTTTATATTGTACACGTCACAATGTATTGACGAGACCAAAAAAATTCTAAATAGTAAAAAAGCAAAAAAATATAGTAAAAAAGTCCAGTACACACAGATTTGAAAACACCGACCACGGTTTTCAAATTTGTAGGCGCCATAAAAAAGTTATCCGCCCAGGCAACTGAGTTACCAGGCCTCCAGAGATTATAGGGTCGATTATATTTTACGCATTGTTTAATTATTACTAATGTGTGCTACTTGTGTCAATAAAACATCTTGTTTTTTGTATGATTTTTTATTTATCATAATTTTTACCAAATTTTCCATTGATAATTTAGAAATTATTATACAAAGATTCCAGTTTTAAATTACAAGATTATTTCAAATACAATTTCCATTGTTTTCTTTATTAAGTTCAAATATATAATCTCAGTTCCATATGTATACGAAGGCTATATTAATTTAATTTAAATTACTATTTACTTTGCATAAAATAACCTAATTAAAAAAAATTACAGTGCATATAATAAAATACATTTCGCAATAATAAGAAAATAATTAAAATTATCATAAAAATAACATTTAAATAAATATAAATTTAAATATAAATATCATTAAGAAAATGCAATTTTTCAATGCATAATAAAATACATTTTTTAATACATATGCAATTGCATAAAACTATATATATCCTTGTATATCCTCAATATCCTCATATACGATAAGCTATAGATGAACGCTTTACATAAAATATTACTGTGAAGTTCTATAAGATGCATGAGTTATGTTTTACGTAGCATTCTATATTTTATAGGTAAACAACGTTACTTGTTTGTTTTTTTTTACTGTATATGATATATATATATATATATATATATATATATATATATATATATATATATATATATATATAAACATATTTTGTTTTATAAATTATATTTAGTAATGCTATATACAGTAGTGTCACGTACATATATAATTGAATATTTATGATTCATTTTTCTTTTTATTTTATGTAGTTGTCAATAAATGCTTAAAATTATTGATTTTATTGACAAAAGGAGAGATAACGATGTGCCATTTTTTTTTATATTATATAAAATTGATAATAGTTTCATTGAACATTTATTTTATGGTTTTATAGTACAGGTTATACTATGAAAATCTTGACTTGTATATAGGTCCTAGTATATTTATTATCGTTCTTCATTAAAAAACATACAAATTAGAAAATATATATTTTAATTCTTTTTTGAGTATATGTTTCATCAACTTTTGTTTTTATTCTTATTATTAAGATTTAAAAAAATGTTACAAGACAAAAAATTTGTTTACACTTTTTGCAACAACAAAAAAAAAAAAAAAAAAAAAAAAACTAATACTGCAATTTATGAACTTTATAAAAGACTTTCAAGACTGAAAAATGAAATTTTCATTGCAAATAATATACGTCTCGTGTTATTTTCTTACTATTTGTGTCAAAATAGAAATAAAAATCTCGTGAGTTTCAAAATCATGTCATTTTTTTTTTCTCTCCTATTTATTACATTTTAAATATATGTTATGTTATAGATTATATTTATTATCTACACATAATAAAAATTTTATGATAAGAAGAAATGTGTATTTTTACTGTCCATATATTATATAGTAACACATCATGCTATATTTCTGTAAGGCAGAGTAAAAAGATTTTTGTTCAAGTAATTTTATTATTTTTTTTTTTTAATAATTTACACAAGGTACATAATCCAACCAAGGCATAGCCTTATCTTTCGGTTCAATTTATTTCTAAAAATTCATTACAAGTCTTATTCAAACTAAAGACAAATGAGTAAGACTACACAAAAATTTGAGGGGGTAATTTCATTTCATAGAGAGGGCATTGTCCTAAATCGAAACATTTATGAATTTTTAATTTTTGAGTTCATAATGTATTTTTAATTAATTTTTGAAAGTCGCAAAATGACGTCACAGGCTGCACCTTATGCATGTAAGCATAGGAAAAAGTTTCAGCCTGTGACGTCATTTCATGACTTTCAAAAATTAATTAAAATTACTTAATGAACTCAGAAATTAAAAATTCACACATTTATCGATTCAGGACAATATACTCTATTAGAATATGAAATAAAATTACCCCTTAAATTTTTTTTAACCTTCCTCATTGTGAGAAAAAAAATGCACTCTATAATATTAAATTATGCAACACATAAGTATATTTTACTCATTAAAAGTAACTAAAAAAAAAATCAAGATAACTGCTTCCTGATAAAATTCAACAATTAAGAATACAAGAAACAAAACAATACACTTGACTCTAACTCTCATATAAATTAAAAAGTCCCTATATAGAAATCAAAACAAAGCAATTATAATTTTTATATACTCCAACTTATATAGTACATTAAAGTACAATAAAGTAATTTAAATATATTTTATATCTTTTCAGTTCTGACACTTATATAACCTATTATATGTATAAAAACTTATACTATTTTTTGTATAACATTGTTGTAAAAAAAAATACAAGTTTTTATAGTTTTATGACGTGTAAGTTTTATTGAGTGTTTATACTATTAAAATAACCCCCTTAAATCGTAAAAAAATTATATAGTAAAATTTATAAGATCAGAAAGAGAGAGAGAGAGAGAGAGAGAAAATATATAATCGTTTGTTATCTTTCCCCTATAATATTTTTTTTTGATTATTGTGTTATTTTTATAGTTTTTTTTCTCTTATTACTAAACTAGGTGTATTATATAATATTCAAGAGTCACGAGGCTTTCTATATCTTTGTGTTATACTATAAGTTTTTATGACTCATATATATATAGTAAAATAGTTAGTTGTATGGTTATATGATCTTTTCTTAATATATGTAACACTTGTTCCCTTAGGAAAAATGAATGATATTATACTTTTAACTTGTTATATGTTAACTCATTTAGGATATTTTTTTTTGTACTTTTTTTTTTGAGAAATACTTGTAGATGGGTAATTTTTATTAGAAACGTTGTAATTGTTGCATTTTTACTCATCAAACATTGTTTTTCTTATGTAGAAACGATTTTCAACACTATAAGCTCGTAATTATATGACATAAATATAAAATTATTATATTGATGTTCTCCCACTAATTATATATTTGATCTTGAAAACATAGCATTATAATATATTATACTATCAATTTGAAATCAATATTTGGTTCTGCTAATTTTTACCTGTTTTTATACAGTAGTTTTTGAGCAATTCTTTTTTTTTTTTTTAATAAATCAACAAAATTAAACCAAAGAAACAATGTGAATTTTTTTTTAATAAAATAGCACTAAAATATTACTATATAGCTTTGTCATTTTTAATTTCAAGATTGCATTTTTCCATTACGATAAATTAATTTATAATTATATACATTTTTTTGTTTTAAATTAAATATTTTATCGTAGAAATACATAAAATAAAAATGCATTTTTGCACTAACTTTTGCCATACAATGAAACTTGTTTTTATATTTAATGTTAAATATTTTTTCTTTATTTTAAATAATTGGTTTATATGTTTAACTTTGCCTATATTGTATTAAAAATTTGCTCTGTTGCTGAATAAATACTTCAAATTTATATATGCAATCATATACGAAAAAAAAAACTTTAAATTCTACACGTTTAAAAAAAAAAAACGTGCATTTAAAAGTTAGAGTGGAATTATTAAATTTTAATCAAAAGTAATATTCTGCGTGATATAAAATTTTATTCTATTACCTAATGGAAATACCAAGTAATTATTTGGAACATTACATTAATTAAATTCTCCATATTATGAATGCCCTAAGGCAGGGCTATAAAATCTTATATCTAAATCAAAAGTATAAAAAAGGTGACTATCAATTTAGAAAATAAAGGTACATCAATCATTACATTGGGCTCAAAAATATAAATGTTGAAATAATTTAAAAAATTTGGACTTATACTTTTAGTTTATTATTATTCTTATTCTTATTTTAAATTGGCAATGAGAGTAAGAAAGAAAAAAAAAAGCTGAGTATATACTTTAGTGATCCTTATCATATACGTAAGGGTATTGCTTATGGTATTGCATGAGACTTTGTATCGTCCCCATTGGGATCATATCATGAAGTCACCATCAAAAAGAGAAAACGTCCTATCTTCACACTTTCAGTACCAAAACTTCTTTTTCTTTTTTTTTTCTACTTTTATTTCCTTATATACTTATATAACAAAAATCGTTGTTGAAACTGAATGGATATATAAAAAAATCTTTATACTTTTACAGAGAAATAAAACATGCAGTTTTGAAATTTTTACTACTGCAATGCTGTTTCAAATGCAAATTTTTATTTTACTATGGTGTTTCTAAATGTCTATCATTTTTGAAAGATTTAGTATTGTTAAAACACCTATATTACTTAATATAACTGTAATTTGAAATACATAATAAACCAAAAACCTTAACAACATTTTCAAATTTATAATGTTATTTATGACATTACTTTTTTTTTTATTTACTCTAGTTTTACCTCAATTATACTTACTTGATATATAATTATGCTGATATTACTAAAGTTTAGAGTCAAATTTTATATCTTATGGTAGTATAGTATACTCGACTAAAAAAACCTGAGTTACCTGCCGTTCGAACTTTTACGGTATCGCCCAGCCGCCCCCTTTCTCCTCAAATGTGACAATGGGCGATACTTTTAGGCATGCCCGATTTAAATCGACTGAGGCTTTTTGAGTCGAGTATATGTATACTGTAAATTTAATTTGTAACAAACATAGTTTACGAATATACCATAATTGACCTATAAAAGGAAGACGAAAATTATAAAAAGTAAATTAAACCATATTAATTTTAAAAGAATTGTCTTATTATAATATCTGTCCTTGAATTAAAAAAATACTGTGCCATGACCTTTTAACTTTTTAACCTCATAAACAACGGATGTATATTGACACAAATGACAGGATTTTCTCTCGAAAAAACAACACAGTGAAAAAGTAAATTTTTCAAAGAACAGGTGATGTGTTGAAATAAATTTCACCATCAAGAAATTCTTGTGTCAAAACTAATTAAAGAAAAAGGTTCTTCACGTATCACACATTTTTTTTCTTTTGTTTTTACTAAAATTCTATCAAAGACATTCATCGGTCATGGAGGTAAAAAAAATTCAGGTATATCAGCTGTTTATAAGAATTTTGTAGATAGCTGTTTTACTGAAGTAGAAAAAAAAATGCTTAATGATAAATTACAATATGGGAATATGAAATATTATGTCCTTCAACCATCCTGTACTCTCACAAACTAGGGAGAAAATTAGTAAGATTGGCAACCCTTGCTACATTTTCTATATTACAAACTTGAATTTCATGACGTCATGAATTCTTAAAGTTTCTTATTTTACAGTTTTTTTAACCCCAGTTTATGAAGGTACAGAAGGGTTTAAGGACATAATATTTGTATGTATAATGCTCCCTACTCTTGAATTTTACGTTTTTGATACAATATTTTGAAGCTAGGATCCCTTAACTTTATAGGCTCATTCATTCTTGTATTATAAAATTGTTTTTTTAATAACCATATTCTTTAAAGTCAATTACTTAAAGTCAAGCCTTAATTATGTATAACATTTAAATGTAAATGCATTGATTTTAAAAAAATTCAGAAAATACATATTTTCATTGTAAAATGATACTTATTATAAAAATGTATTAGTTTAAAAAAATACAATTATTTTAAATTTTAAAGAGCTAAATAAAATAATGTTCAAGTTTTTAAAGTGTAAAGGTATTTTCTATTTTTATACTAAAAATAAAAAGCAATTTAGAAAATAAATTAAAATGAAACTCGTTAGAAAAAGTGCTACTTTTACATTTTAACAAAATCTATATAGTCAAATAATCATAATATCAACATAAAGAAATTGATTATTAAGCAAATAACAAAAAGTATATAACGTTGAGTAAAAAAATCAATGAAAATTACTTATACTCTTATCAAATCAAATAATAAGTGTGTATTTCTCTCTCATTTTATAGTGTTGAAAAGTCAATTTCCTTCTCCTTCTAGTTTGCCCGTAAGCAAACAAACAATTTTTTTTCTTCGTAATATTTACTTTTAGAAAATGAGTCTATCAACTCGCAATTCAATCTCTTCAGCTTTTTTTTTTTTTTTTTTTTTCTCCCTTACTTTCAAAAAAATGAACCATCATTTTTATATATCTTATAAACATTTTCAAATGTCAATTTTCTTCAATATATCGATATTACAAGAGAATAAAATTTCTATAATAACTATAAACACAATTTATGTCAATAATATAATCTTTTTGATGAAAAAAAAATCTTCTTTTTTTTACGTTTTGGATTTCAATTCTTTTTACAAAGGAGCTACTGTTTTTTGAGCTATTGGTAATCATTTTTGTGTTTCTTTTTAATTAAATTTACAATAGTGATTTTTCTTAATTTACGTATATATTTGCCAAAACGTGGAAGAGTAAATTACTATTTTTAATAAATCTTCAAGTACCAAATATCGTTTAGACTTTTTATTATTATTTAATGATATATTTGATCACAGTTTACAATAAAATTACAATATTTTTTATAATTTTTTCCGTAGTATTGACCCTAGGAAGTAACATAACGAAGTAAATTAGTTATTAAAACCACTAAATATATGTATACCGTTAGAAAATGGTATTCCAAGTTAATATTTTTTAATTAATTATATTTAAATAAAGTATATTCTTGTCTTATTTTTATATACTTATGAAGGTTTTTACCCAAAGCTACGATTATAATTCTCAATGGTATACGTTGAAAAAAAAACTAATTAACTATATTACATAATATATATATTGTTATATATAAAAATGAGAAGGGTTTCAAAACATTAGAGAGAGAGAAAGAGAGAGAGAGAGAGAGAGAGAGAGAGAGAGAGAGAGAGAGAGAGAGAGAGAATTTAATTCCATACATTTGAGTAAAATTAGAAAATAAATGAGATAAGCAAATAAAAAAAAGAAGAGAGAGAGAGAGAGAGAAAAAAAAAACGTTTGAAATAATCTAAATTGGAACACTTTACATAATAACCATTGGGTATACTTTTTTTTATCTTAAATTATGCTATTCACGATTTTAAAACAGATAAAAAAAAGTATTTCATTCGTATGCAAGTTTTTTTTTGTCTACTCTTATATATATATATATATATATATATATATATATATATATATATATATATATATATTCGTTTATTTTTTGTATAGTCTTCCCCCAATTACTAAAAATGATACTTTGTACTCAGAATTGTAGTTTTTTTTACAAGGTTACAAACAATAAGGACGTGTCTTTATAGAATATTAACAAAATATTAAAAACAATATCAGAATTGTCTTCTTCTTCTTCTTATATATTTATAAATTTCAAGGTTAAAATAGAAAATTTCAATTATTATTCTTATAAAAAAATCTTTTTCTGTATAATTTGATATTTTTTATTATATTCTTTATAGCTACATATTTTTATCCCTATTTTGAATATTTATTTTATATTTATATAATTTTTATAATAATTTATCTTCTCTATATATATGGGTATTACATTAATTGAGGATCTCATATTGACTATTATTATTTTATGATTCAAATTAAAGTTTTGAATTTGTATAAATGTTATTACTTTTCATATCATGAAAAAAGGTTTGATTTTTTGCAATTCAATTTCTATGAGTTAATCTCTCTCTCTCTCTCTCTCTCTCTCTCTCTCTCTCTCTCTCTCTCTCTCTCTCTCTCTCTTTCTCTCTCTCTCTCTCTCTCTCTCTCGCCCAATGTATCTCTCTATCTCCTATCAAACCATATAATTATAAAGAAGTTTGCTCATTTAAAAATCTCTAGTTTTGTTTTAAAGCACAATAAATCTTATAATTTAAGAGAAAAATCCTTTGTGTAAAATAGAAATAAATATTCATTTAGTGGAAAAAGAAACTTTAATATGAAATAGCAAAAAAAAAAAAAAAAAAAAAAAAAAAATCCCCATAAATAATTTATGATATAAAAATACATAAGAAAAAAAAATTAATAATAACAAACATTTTAACGAAGTTAGTTTGTATATTTTTCATACTTATTTGTTATTTATCCTATGTGTATAGTAAATATTGGAGAAAATGGTAGGTTTACTGTATATATATGTAGTCAAGTTTTTGTACATAGAGTGTTAGCAAGGCAGTTGCTATATAAGACATCAGGGATATGAAAAAGGGAGGCAAAAGATATTTCCCTAAACGCCAGTCTCAAGTATAGTACGGTTATTGCGTAACATGCTCACAAAACTCATCCTCTCTCTCTCTCTCTCTCTCTCTCTCTCTCTCTCTCTCTTCTCTGTATGTGCCTCTCAAATTTCTCTCTCTTTTTCTCTCATATTGCATACTTTCTCTCTCATTCCTATAGAGATTCTAGTCTCGAATGTCTTTCTCTACATACGCATTTTCACACTATACTTCTCTCTTCTATAGAACACGTGCTTTCTCTCTCTCTCTCTCTCTTTCTCTCTTTCTCTCTTTCACTCACTCTTAAACATGATTTCTCAATCAAATCACCGGTTCATAATCAAGATCTTTATCCTTTTCAAATACATCTCTTCAATACCTTATTATAGTCTTTCTATATCATGCTTTGCATAGAAATCACTCTATCACTATCATGAGTATACATTATGGAAATTCCTATATCACTATATAGATATTATTATACATATACTTGTATATACGTTGTTGGGGAAAATAGCATTATAACTATGTTGAGTATTCATACTGAAATTTTTTTTAAAGTTTATTACATCGAAATCAGGTCTTATATAAAAATATCGTTGGAAGTAATTTTTTTTAATAAATGGTTATTGAAGTGATTTAATTTTAACATAGCATCGTTTTGTTACCCTCTCTCTCTCTCTCTCTCTCTCTCTCTCTCTCTCTCTCTCTCTCTCTCTCTCTCTCTCTCTCTCTCTCTCTCTCTCTTTCTCTCTCTCTATGTATGTGTATATCTCTCTCTTTCTTTCCTCTCTCAAAAACATAACAAAATTTAACTTGATATCTCTCTAAAATTCCCAGCATCCAAGAAAGTGTAAAATGGACCAATTATCATCTTGAATATCTCACAAATGCAAGAAACAGCTAAAGCGTATAAACTCCCTAGCTTTGTTGTTGTATAATATGCATTATAAACACAATAACCGCCATAGTTTACATTTCTACTCAAACTCTAAATGTTCTCTTATATACTATTGTATAATATTATACGAACCTTATCTTATAGGACAAAACTTTGATAGCACTTTTGAATATACGTAAATTATAACATTTATTTTTATTACTATTATCAAATATAATTATTGAATAATCTAAGCTTTTAAAAAAATAAATGATGATAATAAGGAGCTTAAAATAGTTTAAAAATATATATTAAGTCAAATATGGCCACCACGCGTAGTAAAAAGGTGTCATGCAATCATTCAAGTGTCTCTGATAGGCTAGGTCTTCAATTTTAGAAGCCCCTGTAAAATAGGCCACAATTGCGTGCCCTATGTGAAGCGGGTAGTATGCATTTCAGGATACTTTTATAGAAAAATGCCATGTTTAAAAAATGAGTTGAAAATATACCTTCAGGTTGCTTTAACAATATATTAAGTTTATTTATGACAATTGTTATCATTTTAATCTAATGCAATATAAATTACGTAAAAAAGTAGTTTTTTTTTAGTTTTTTTTTATTAGAAAAAAAAATCAAACTTACAAAATACTTTGAAAATTTGATAACTGTTCTCAGCCAAATTTTTATTATATATTATTGATATAAAGGCTTTTTTTTTAATTGATATTTTTTAAAATATAATTTTTTTAATCAATCTTTACTATATAAAACAAAGAAAAATATGAACACAGCTTTTTTATGGTAAATATTCCACCTATTAACTTTCATTATTATTAAAACTAATTCTAAAAATATATTATAAAAATTCATCGTAATAATAAACTAAAATAAATTACTAAAAATACACACACATACAAAAATAGTAACTATTTTAATTTGCATACATTCTCATTTAAAAAAATATAACCCTTACTTTATAAAGTTCACTTAAAAATGTAAACATTTCCCTATTTTTTTTTTCTGTACTATTTCTATTATATAAAATTCACGCATGTACCCACAAAATTAAAAAAAAAAAAAAATGCATGTTATAGTAGACATACATTCAAGTTAACTTTTACTCATTAAGTATAAACATAAACGTCACACACACCCTGTATGTAAACTTTGAATATTTGTCCCAAATGAACAATAATTTCTAAACCTGTATTACAGTCATGAAAACATTGACTAATTATACACCCTGTATACTATATTATATAATATAAAGTTATAACATATTATATATAATTTTTGATATATATACATCAGTGTATTATATCATTTTCATGAGAATATATGTCATATTATATTATAAAACTATGATACTATAATTTTAATGCATTTATAAATACTTTTAAATAGGTCTATTATAATTTTCATTTCGTATAATGTAGTATAATCTTTTAAGATGTTACTTTAAAAACAAAAGTTCTTTGTTATATAATATTAAACATGTATTAGTGATTGCATTTTTAAATAATTTAAATTTATTTTGTACACAGACTTTTGCCTTTGGATACTTTCAGTTTTTTTTTTTATAGTTTTTAGAATCAATTTTTTACATCATTGAAATATAATTTAAAAAAAAAAAGCCTTCATGCATTTCATATCTCAGAAACAAAAAAACTTCCACTCCCTCCCAAATTATTATTATTATTTTGCTTAATTTTTAAAGATAATAATTTTTAAAATGAATCATACAACACTTTTTTTTTGTTCGTGTTACTGCATAAAATTTAAATATTTTTAAATTACATTTTAAAAATATATAACATAAAGTTAAACACAAATAATATATGCATTAAAATTCCAATAATTAATCCAAAATTAAACAATACATACATTTACCAGTTTTTTTTTAAATATATAATAATTTTAATTAAAAATTTTAATATATAATAATATTGACATAGAAAATTACATTTTTTTTTTAACAAAAAAAGGGTTAAAAATATATTATTATTATTAAAAGTATTATGGTATTATATATATAATATAGTATAAAAAGGGTAGTTGTAAGCTATAAAAAGGGTGTGGCTTATATGATCCAATGAAAATTTTCATCCCCCTCCAAGTATTACCCTTATTCGCTTTTATATCAGTCGGCGCAGTAGCAATATACGAGAATCATCTAATACTATCTCTCTCACTAGATATATATATGGAGAGAAGAATTCTATATAATATATAATATTATAAGGGTTGGATAAAAAAAGCTCCATTCCTTGTATGATGTATGATATTGAAATGAAGAGTATATCAATGACCTATACATATAACCACTCATACCAAACTGTCACTTATATATTATTATTATGATGTAAAAGCTATTTTCAGTTTCTTTATTATGTTGTATTTTTGTGACATTTTTCTCTTTCTCTTTCTCTTTCTTTTCTTTTCTTTTCTTTTTTTTTTTTTTTAAATGTAATAATTTTAAACATTTGTAGTTGCGGGTAATCATATGGAAATAAAAGAAGTATAAAATAAGATCATTTCAATTTTTTTTTTTTTTTTTTTTTTTTTTTTTTTTTTTTTTTTTTGAATGGATATGTCATAATAATTTTCAGTTTTGTATACATACAGTATATACATAAAATTTTTCATTTTTTTTTATAATATATATTTTTAAATGTACATTTGTTATAATTTATTTTTTCATATATGAACAGATATATTGTAAATATTTCTTCTTTTTTTTTCATACTAGTGCTAATCATTTATAGCAATATTTATTGCGTCAAAAATTCCCAATTTCAAATAAGTATATGAAACAAATGATAGACTTCCAAAGGATTTTTTTTTTTTCGTTCAAATAATTTTATAATATTGCTAAACACTTTTATTACTTCTTATTATAACAAAAAATCCATAATTTTAATAGAAAAACATTCCTTAATTTTATAAAAAAAAAAGCAATAAACAACAATATTATTACTCAATAAAATTTTAATGAAAGTATTTATTTTTTTAGTAGATTAATCGTTTAATAAAGTGGTATCATAAAAATATGTGTTAAAATTTTAGCATGTATAACAATATAAAATTTTTTTATGTATATTAAACCTATATAATTTTTTTTTATTAATATTTTCAATTATAATATAAGTTTATTAATCAATAAAAATAAGTAGAAAGATATTTTTTATGTAAGAGAAATTTTATAAAGTGTTAATTCATTAAATATTAACGTATTTTATTCAATAAAAAAACTTATATATATAAAAGATGACATTTTTTGAGGTAAAAAAAAAGTTACTAACGGTTTTAAATTGGGTGATATTACATTTTTTTTAAGAGTATGAAGCTTTCATATTATCATCACATATAAGAGACAAGAAGCGCCATAGTATATTATTGATCTGTCTTCTGTATAGTATATACTGCTACTGTTCTTTTAAGCTTATATAGCAAGCTTTTGCACTGTATGCTGGCGTTATACTTTAGAGCAAATTTTTTAGCTTTAAATTTAATATTTTATGTACTTAAAGTTATATTCAAAAGGTGCAATATTTTTTATGTGTAATTGCTATTAATCTACAGCATTTAAAAACACAATTTTTGAAAGTTTTTTTTTTTTATATATTTTTGCAATAAGAAGACTAAAATATTTTGGGGGTTAATTTTATTTCATATTTTAAAAACGTACAGTACAGAGCAGCAAAAATGTTAACAAAGGATATGCCGCTCCAATGAGGTATCTGGACAGAAATTGTCATCACTACAGAAAGGTGTGTCCACTGCCGCAATTCACCGCCTTCTTGTGCAGTCACTTGTCTATGAAACAACCAAAAGATGCATGCCTCCTGGATGGGCAGTCTCGTGCACACCTTCTCTCTCTTTTTGTTCTCGCTGCCTGTATCGAGAAAATATCATACACAAACAAACTGAAGACAGCAAAATAACAACTCCACACCCTTCTCTCTCTCTCTCTCTCTCTCTCTCTCTCTCTCTCTCGTTCTCTCTGTCTAAAATTCATACCAATACTATATTATAGGAAAAACAGTGCGTGAGTGTGAGCGCACAACACGATCAACTAGGAGAGCGAGAGAGGTGGAGTTGATTTTTTTCTGTCTTCAGTTTGTTTGTGTATGATATTTTCTCGATACAGGCAGCGAGAACAAAAAGAGAGAGAAGGTGTGCACGAGACTGCCCATCCAGGAGGCATGCATCTTTTGGTTGTTTCATAGACAAGTGACTGCAAAAGAAGGCGGTGAATTGCGGCAGTGGACACACCTTGCTGTAGTGAAGACAATTTCTGTCCAGATACCTCATTGGAGCGGCATATCCTTTGTTAACATTTTTGCTGCTCTGTACTGTACATTGTACTGAACCCAATACATGTGTGAATTTTTTTAGTTTCTAAGTTCATTAAGTATTTTTAATTAATATTTGAAAGTCGCGAAATGACGTCACAGGCTATAACTTTGTCCTATGCTTACATGCATAAGGTGCAGCCATCACCAACATAATATAATTTCAAGGTAACATCATTTCACGACTTAAAAAAATGAATTAAAAATAAGTAATGAACTAAAAAACTAGACCATATTTATCGATTTAGGACAATGTCTTCTTTTAGACTATGAAATAAAATTACCAACCCAAATTTTGTGTATAGTCTTCCTCATTATTACTCGATTGGAATAAGCTGTATCAAAAGAAGGGATTTTAATTTTTAGATAATTTAATTTAAAATTACTTGCATTTTTTCTCTTATTAATATACCATAAGGCAAAAATATGCAACCTAAACAAGATTAAAATATAAAATATTTTTATGTGATGTTTTTAAAGAATTGCAGTCTTTATTTCTTTCTTTCTTTCTTTTTTTTTTTTTTTTTTTTTTTTTTTTTTTTTTTAATTTTTTGCATAAATGACCAAACTTTAAATTTTTAGAAGAACTATAATCTACCTCATGATCTTTTAATTTTTTGTTCATGTATATAATAGCCTCGTTCTTATGTCTTTCGTATTTTAATTCAAGCATATATTTCTGATGATCATGATATTATTATTTGTTTTTAAATAAGGTTTATAGCATTTATTTATTTTTGTTCCTAAAAAATCAAGTATGCTTTTTCTATTGCTCAAATTCTGATTTGAATTGAACTTTTTTTTTCCTTTAAAAAAAAAAAAAAAAAAAAAAAAAAAAAGAAACTAATAAAAACTAAAATTTAAATCGTTGGTTTTATGGAAAGAGAAACTTATAACAAAATGCAATATGCACTTTATTGCACTTAACGGATTATTTGCATGAAATGCTTCATATAAGTACACAATTTAAATACGAAAATTATAAGAACTTTAACAATATATATATATATATATATATATATATATATATATATATATATATATATATATATATATATATATATATATATATATATATATATATATTATATATTTGACTCTCTATATTGCTATTTTATTTGATGCTATGAAGTAATAATAGAAAATACCCAGATGCACTTTAATACCGCATACAATGGTCTCATTTATTAAACAAAATGCACTATTGAACCATATCTCTTTTTCTTATATCATATAGTATATTTTTTCTTCCTTTTTTTTATTTTAATATAACTTGCATAATACTTATACTATATATACATAACAAAGACTATACATTGAAGCTACTGCATATTACACAAGCTATCTCTCGCTTCCTCCCTCTCTCCCCCTCCCCTTGTATCACAATATCCTTATTCTTTTACTCCGAGGTCCCCGATGCATACATGACTCTCTCTCTCTCTCTCTCTCTCTCTCTCTCTCTCTCTCTCTCTCTCTCTCTCTCTCTCTCTCTCTCTCTCTCTCTCTCTCTCTCTCTCTCTCTCAACTCACGCCACCCATATTAAAACCATTCTCTTTGTATCACATGTCAGCTAGTTTGATGTATTACCCTTCATCCCACACATATCAAATAATATAATTTATGTTTTATTCAACTAATTAATAAAAAAATATTAATAATTGAAATTAAAGTTTTTTCATGAGAATATATTTTATACTTTTATTTTATTATTTTTTTAAATTAAAAATATATATTTCTTGTACTCTTCTTGGGTGGTCTCAGTATTTTAAACACATTTTACATCAATTAAATTTGGTTATTATATTTAAAATTAATATAATACATGTTGTTTGTGTTTGATACGTGTACGCAAATCTTCTCAGGGGTTTCACAAAAACGTTTACTTCCCATGTTAATAGGAAGCAAACGGAAAGTTTTAATTCTTTCCATTCTTTTATACAAGAGCTTTTTTATATAAGACGAATCCATACAGTAACATAATATTCATTAATTCTTAAATCTACCCCTGCTCAACAAGAGGTGCATTCACATATTCTTAAATTTGTTACAACTTTGTGCAGCAAAATAATTTTTCCATATAAATCTATTTTACAATTTGGTGCGCATAAAGTTATAACACATTTAAGAATATGTGAATGCACCTATTTAATATTTTAGGACCATGTTGCCATAAGTTTTTTTTTTTTTTTTTTTTTTTTTTAGTAAAATAAAAACTATTATTAATATTTTCATAATTTATAAATAAATACCAAATTCTTATTTAAAAGTAAACGCACTAAAAAGTTTTACCTACGATACAAAATTTAAAATGCATGTATAATTTTAACTTAAATACTACACTGAAATACAGTTTAAATTTACTGAATAATGTACTCTGAGATTCATTTTTTAGACTAAATATTAACCACTTATTATTATAATTATTATTTTCAGTAGATTACATTATAATATATATTATATTGATATTAATGCTTAATTTCGAAATATTATACAACAACTCAAAGTTCATTTCATAAATATATATTTAATTAATATAGTAATTAAAAATAACTATATACACTAAGTTTCATAATTTTATTAAAATATAATTGAATATATATAAAGCGTTAATAATATCATAAAATGTTATCTTTATATTTCATAAATTCAATAATAAAACTATGCAAAATTGTAATAAAAATGACACTCTTATCGTTAGGTCAGGGCAGAAGATCACAAAATTATCTACATAATAGGGTCAAGAAATATCAACAGATAGAAAGAAAAAAAAATATATAAATATTATTTAAGCAGAAAAAAATGCTGTTTATGATTTTTTTTGTCATGTTGTAGTTCAATAAAGTCATCAGAGAGAGAGAGAGAGAGAGAGAGAGAGAGAGAGAGAGAGAGAGAGAGAGAGAGAGAGAGAGAGAGAGAGAGAGAGAGAGAGAGATTTGTCTCTAACTGTCGAAAATAGCATCATCATACTTGATATAGTAATTTTGTATACTTTCAGAGAAAAAAAAAGTTGGAAAAAAATTGTATAATATATTTATATGATACTTCTAAAAAGAACACAGTTTCCAAGAATTTATGCACATAGAAAAAAAAAAAAACTTTTATTTATCTTTTTATACTTTAGCATGAATTGTTATAACTTTTTTTTTATCAAAAAATGTCTGTTGAAAATGATGAAGAATAAGTAATAATATAAAATATAATGATAATAGGAAAATCTTTTATAATAATCATAACACTTAAACATTATATAGTCTCAAAATATTATAGAAATGACTCAATAAAAAATGTCTAGACAATCATTATTGAGACGGATATAAACTAAAGATTTTAATGCTTGCAAAAAGTCACAAATATGGCCGCTCATCCAAATATAAAATCTATAATCCATTCAGCAAAACCTTGTACGGAAAAAGAATATCACACTTTTTTGATAGTATACACATCTACAAAATGTGAACCAAAATCTGAATATTTCCTTGAAGATATTTTTTAAATTTTTGATATTAACTTTCTTTTTATAAATATATAAATTTAACTATTATATATATATATAATATCTATATATAGCAGCAAAAGAAACACACATATTTTTTTATTATTTTGTTAATGTTAAAAAAGGAAGAAAAAAATGGAATAAATGAATTTTGAATCTAATTTTATAATACCTCAAAAAACCATGAAATAAAAGCTACAGTATATAACATGTAACCTATTTTCATAGAAATTGTTTTTTTCCTAAAAAACAATTATATAATTGAAAAAAATACAATAGTTACAATTATTGTACGAGATAAAAAAAAATACATGTACAGAAATAATTATTTCCGTATAAAAATTCTAAGAATTGTAATTTTTTTGTTACTTTCTTAGAAAATGTTTTATCGTATTTGAACATGATAGAAAAAAAAATTATTAAATATTTAAGATAAAAATTATTATAGGAATGCAAAAAAAAAAAAAAAAAAAAAAAAAAAAAAAATCTCGCATCATGATATAAAAAAATTGACAAAAACAAAATATCTTATACAAAAAAACAATGACTTCCGTTTCTATATATTTAAAAAACAAACAACTATTAATAGTTGAAATTTTATGAATTGTTTATATTATTATCTATCAACATTAAATCGTTTAGATGTGAAAAATATTTAACATAACGATAACATATATGTTAACACCCCTATTTAGGGTTTTATTTTATTTTTACTATATGGTATAATTTTATGGTCCTATTTAAAATGATCGTATATGTAATACAGTAATATATTACCCCTGATCCGTCTTCTATATATTTACTCTAAGTCAAAATATTATATGAAAAAAATTAGGTATAATAAGTATAATTTCAATTATTTTTAATACCTAATAAAAATATTATATAATATAAAGAGTATAATATGTCATATATGAAAGAAAGAAATTGTAATTCAAATATTTAACGAGTGTTATTTTTATTACTTTTAGGTAACCTGTACATTTTTTTTTTTTTTTTTTTTTTTTTTTTTTTACGATCGGTTATTATCTTTTTCTTATATATAAAGATATTTTATTCAATCTTTGTTGTTGGTAAACTTTTACGATTTTTAAACTTTAGGGATGTATACACATACAAAAATTGTATTTAGCATAAGAATTGATTTCTTTAAATATGAATTATATTGCCATTTTTTTTATGTTGACAAATTGTACAATAACTTTTAATATATATTATCATTTTTTTTAAAGGGAATTTGTGTCTTGTCAATGGTTGCATACTAATAAAAATTCTTCAAAAATATAATATTGGCTTAAAATATTACATATATGTGTCTAATGTCTATATAGTATTCCTCATTGAAATATTTTCAGTATCAAAGCACTGCAGTTTAATAATAATAAAAAAAAAACTTAAAGTATGGTCTCGCATTTTACCCTTTGTGAATGGTTAGCTAACTTCACCAGTAAGCTCCATTGAACTGGGCTGAATATAATAAAAAAAAAAACTATAATTATATCATCTAATCCTTTTTAATGAGTATTATGAGATCTCAAAATAAAATCAAAAGAATAGAATATTTTATTCTATATAATATTATACTCTCTCTATATTTTTATTTCAAATATTTGAAAATATATTTTTATTAAAATAATATTATACTCGCATAAAATCCTTAAAACACACGATTATATAGAATAAGTTACATTTTATTACAAAAATATAAATAAATTATATTGAAATAAAACAAAAAAGTTGTAAAAGAAAAACATGATATCATATAAAAAGAAAAATCACCGCTAAAATCTATTATATTACATATAAAAATAAATCGTAAAATTGAAGCATTATATAAACAGAAAAAATTTCATCGCGTTCTTACTATAATAATCTATAATACCAAATAACATTTTAATGGAAATTTTATGTATGGTTAATCTAAAATAAAAGTTACTTTAAATTTTCTTAAACGACTCATTTAAAAATATAAATAAGAATAATGATAAAAAAAAATCAACCGCAAAAGATGTAACTTTTAACGTTCAGAGAGAGAGAGAGAGAGAGAGAGAGAGAGAGAGAGAGAACAGCAAAAAAACTTTTTTAACCGTCATATATAGGTATTTTTCTTTTATTTAAAAAAAAAATACAATGTCTCGTCCCTGCATGTATTTTATGCTAAATAGAATTAAGAATAAAATGGCGTCCCTCGAAGGTAAAAAAAAAATTTAAGACAGAAGGATTTACTAGTTTTGATACAACAAGCCTTTTAGACTACAATCTTTGAATAACAAAAGGCTCCAGTAAGGAAAGAGACAAAAAAAAAAAAAAAAAAAAAAAAAAAAAAAAAAAGGTGACCAACGAACGAGTTATCGTATCCTTTTTATCCAATAAGAATTATTAGCATTATAATTTTTTATATGTTTTAACAATGATATTTTAACACAATAATACTGGTCGTTTATAGTAATAAAAATCGTCTATATAGGACTTTTTTTTAAAGAATTATTTTAAGTTTAAAAAAACAAAACATGACATGTGATTTAATTCATAAATTTTTGTAATGCGGGTACTTATTTTAATTTTAATTTTTTTATGACTGATATTTTTAAATTTATATATTTACTCTGATTTTCCAGTTATATAATTAAAGTAAAAAAGTTTTTTTTAATAGAAAGATTTATACAACGTTGATTAAATAATTAAAATAACAAAATCGTTAAATGAATTTTTGAAAAGATTATTATATTTAAATATAACGTTATAATAGAATGATATTGCAATAATATATTTATCATTATGTTAGTACCATATAATATAATGGTATTTATACACATTTTTAAGCTGCCAATTAATATATCATCCTTTTCGATCACTATATATAGTTACTATAATTGGATATATTCGAAAAAACGATGAATTATATCGCATAATCTCAAACGCAATCTATTTAAAAAAAATTTGTTTCGTAGTAATTTTATTGATCTGATGCTTATAGTCTATATTATTTTAAAAAAAAAGTATCAACTTTTTATATAAATTGACTTGATCGATTCAGACATATTATTGGAAACACACAAATGTTTACAAATATATAATAACAAAAAATTGGTACTCACCACATACTACTCGGTCGAAAGGGCTCATCCAATCTAGAGAACCAAAAAGAGAGTCTATATCAATTATTTAAACTTCTTTATTAGTGGCAAAATTTATATTGTAATTAATTACACATACACGCACACACACTTATGTATATAATATATAACATGCACTAAAATAGAACTTTAAATTATCTTATATAAAAATCATGCTATATAATAAAACATACTTATTTAGTATTTTATATATAATAATATAGTATCTATGGTATTTTAGAAAATAAAAATTCTCAAATTGATCAAGTTATTATATTATAATGTTTTTTTTACTGTAGTGCAATTAGTATTAATTAATAATTAAAGACCTATCCACGAAATGCAATATTTCCAAAAAATTAATTGATTTTTAATATATAATCAATACAAATAAAAAATATTGCTATCTTATTAACCAGGCCTTAAATGTACAAAAAAAAAGTTTCCTATAAAGTACTGTTTACTCGAAGCAATAAATTTAATGAACAATAAATTTGATTGCATGCAATCTCCGCATGTAAAAACCATTAAGATATGTTCGCACGTTGCAATATTTTTAATGAGCAATAAAATAGTTGTTTATGGCAATGTCCATTATATTTTCATATACGCAAATACATTTATTTTATAATATAATTATTGCTTCAGTGTGAATAGTTCATTACATTTTTATGCAATAAAATTTATTGCATCTAAATATAAATAATATTACTCTGTATTATGTACCATGTATCATGTAGGCGAAAATGCAAGTCATATTTATATATAAATATATTTTGTACTTATCTGAATTTTTAGAACATCTCAAAAAGTATTTATACTGTATAAGCAATAAAATTTCAATTTGATTTTAATTGAGTCTGTAACGTATTATAGAAATATATTACCTAAAAATTAAGTGTATGAATAATTTATGAATTAGTATTCATAAAACAGTTCTAAATTAATAAATTTTTGAAATTGACCATATAATAATTAAAAATATGTATTGTATTTTCATTCCTTACACCGTGAACAAAAATAAAAATAATGATTATGCTATATAGCTAACTTTTATGCATTACAACACTAAAAATATAAATAACGTAATTTATGTTGCATTTATGTCATTATAGCATTATGATGCTAAAATGGAACTTCTTCAATAATATTGCTGTACATGAAAAAATTTATGCACTTTTTGACATAGCTATTGTGTAGTATAGCATAAATTATGCTGTATTAAATAAATTGTGCTGAAAATGAGCTAGCATAATTATTACATATTTAATTTTGTCAGTGAATATAATTTATGCTATACTGCATAATAACGATTTAATACTGCATAAATAATTATATTATACACAGAATAAATGTTTATGCTGTTAAAATTTAGCAACATTTTATGTTATATAGTAATGCAGCATAAATTACGTAATTTATTCGCTCCGTATGCAGTATAAATATATTTTAAAACTGAAGTAAAATGAAAACTTATAAATGAACATTAAATTGGAATAAAATTAATAATAAATAATAATAATAATAATACATGATAATAATTATAATAATTATTATCATTAGTTTAAAATAAATTATAGAGGAGTCAAATGTTTAAAAATGAAAGTAATAAAATTGAAAATCAATTGTAATAACAAAAATGTGTTTTGAATTTTAAATCTACAAATTATTATTATACATAAAAAAAAAACATTATGGGCGATCGAGAACAAAAATAATAATAAAAAAAGAGGGACAATAATAATAAAAGCAGGTGATGCCAAAAATAAAAATTACATATGAATAGAGCATATATTTTATGACCATGTAACTCAATACTATATAATAAAATATATATATATATTTATATAAAATATATATTTAATAAATAAAAATTTATATATTAATTCTATCTATTTTAAGTATAACAATACTGCAGTATTTAAATATAAATAAAAAACTATAACAAGGTAATAGTTTGTGTAAACTATAAAATTTTATATGGCCACATTAAATTAATACTTAAACGGTCATTATTATTATTACGACCTTACAAATGTTATTTTTTTAGGGACTTTTTTTATATTTTTAAGTTGTATTTTTTCTCTAAATAAAAATGCATATAATAACAATGAAAAAAAAGGGTTAAAATAACGTGTTTATATATGTCTTGTGTATGAACATATGACTTTTTTGTTGTTGTTGTGTATGTGTATGTATGTGTGTGTGTGTATGTATGAATGGGTAAAGAATGGGTAACGATATACCGGCTTCCCAAGTCACTACTAAAGGAGAAAATGGCGCCCGTAAACTCGTACTAAATTCCCGCGGTTGTAAAAAAAAAATTTACTACTCATAATATTTTACATTTAATTTTTTATAGTTTAATTATGTTACTATTTGTAATTTTTTAATTTTAATTATTATTTTTAATAAATTGTTATATTTTAATTAACTTTTTCTGTTTTTTCAAGGAATTACTGTTGTTTTTTATGTAAATTGATTCATTTTTAACTTTTAAACTTTTTTATATATATATAAATTTAAGTAAAAATGTTGTGGTTAAAGTGATCATAATTTTCATTATATACAAATTAACTTTAATTATTAGATTATATTAATTATTACATAATATAATTATTATTATCGATTCATAATTTTAGTAATATGAAATCAATAATTTTTTACGCCTGAATGGTATCTGAAATTAGGATTATACATTATGTGATTAAATTAGCATAATATTAAAAACAATAGAATAATAATTAAAATAACTAATTAATTAAAATAATTAAAAACTAATTAAAGCAATTAATAATAAAAAATTGATATAAAAATATAGAAATTAAAATATCCTTTACTCTTATTTCCTTTAGATCTGAAAATGTCTTTAATTCATTTGTATACTTTTATTAATATAAAGGTTTTCAATTTATACATGGCTGAAAATACGTACTCGAGTTGCATTCTCTTGCAACTGCAGTCAGTGCAGCTTTTAAATGGCGACGAAATTTGGTGAAAAAAACAACAACTAAATACTATATAAAATGTAAATAACTATATACATAAATACCTTAAATTAACATTAAAAAACATGCTTAAACTACGAATTACAAAATATATAGAAGATCTGAAACTTGCAATCAGTCTTTCTTGATAGCCATGTTTACACGGTGTAATTAAATTGATGGTGCAATATTTATAATATTTATTTGGTATATTATAAGATCACTTCTACTGAAGTTATTGATTTGATAGCACCGTGTGAACAGGCCTCAGTACACTCACACACCCATGACAACAAAGATCATTCACTTACCAGTTATTGACATCCATGGATATCTCGGTATATCAGGTATTGGTTGACCTGTACCTTGTCCAGAACATGCTGAAGTAAGAGGATTACTTGGATCTGATGCTGCTGATGCTGCTTGATGATAAAATTGAGCTGCAGCAGCCATACTAGAAGTCGTAGATGCACCATTCTGTGCCGCTGCTGCATGACTTAAAGTATAATTAACCATAGAATCTGCTGAAAGTCCAGTAGCAGGATTGGAATAACGACACGATTTGTCACTATCTGCTGAAGCTGCAGCAGCTGCAAGGGAACTTGAAAATGGTACCATGGTACTTGATGCAGCTGCAGCGGCACCAAATGCAGCAGCAGCAGCAGCTTGTTGATGAGGTGTACCCATTGATACGTAAGGATACATTCTAGCGTGATGTTGAGCTGCTGCACTAGGACTATAATTTACAACAGAACTTCCTGATTCAGATTGATATTTTGGTAACATACTATCAATAAATTTAGAAGTCATTGTACCATATTGTACAATTTCGCACTATTGTTTTAATTTATAATTATAATAATAATAATAAAACTTTGTCCATATACACAAATGTCAAAATATTACACAAAATTGTTCAAACTGGTAATAAAAATACATGAACACAGTACGATGATTTGTATATATATATTTGATGGTACTTCACTTGTAATAATATAGTTTTTTTTTATCTCTCTCCTTTTTTTTATGTTTTTTTACGTTTTTTTGACGATGCTAGCGACACTTTTTGGTAAAAACTTGAACTATTTAGTAAAAATGTTTAACACTTTTTAAATAAATATTAAAAAAATAATATATTAATTACTTATAGTTACAAAATAATCACTCACTTATATTGTAGTAATAAAAAAAACAATAATTGTTTATTTTGTTACACACGTAATATTATACACTATTATATGAAGTTTAAAAAGAGTCAATTTTATAGACATCCGATGTGTAAGAAAGGTGGATGCGAATTGGTACTGCATCAGATTCTCTACACTACAAGGGTAGGGTTCTTTTTTTTTTTTTTTTTTTTTTCTTTTTTTTTTCAAACATATAACCAGACCGGCGCGGTAACTTCTCAAACCGCGTGGTAGAGAGTATACGGGTGGAGGGGAATAAGCCGATCAAACATGCTTTCGAAAGTAGACATACAGCGCCACTCTTAGGACACTTTTAGAAGATTCACATATCATTGTTTTTAATATTATTTAAATTATTATAACTATAATACTATAGTAACATATTTGTTAGTAAAGTATGAAATAACCTTAAGAATTCAAGACTTTTTTTGGGGCTATTCTAAGGCTCTTATTATCATATTTTAGTTTTATGTATATAGTCATTACTTTAATAAATGGTAATTAAGAAAATTAAACCATTAATTAAGCTATAAATTTACTTTTAGTTGAATTTTACTTTATAACATTGTAAAGTTGAAAAGTGTTTGAAATTCATGAAAAAAATAATTATATGAATTATTTAGGTATCCTCTTAATTTTCTACCACACAAACAAAAATAAATACGTAATTATGCTAGCTCATTTTCAACACAATTTATTTAGAATATTATCTATGATATAACTTCATAATAACTATGATATATAAAGCATCAATAGTATGTTGTATATATAACATAATTATTTAAGTTCTTCTAATTTAGCATCATTTATGCTATAATGTTATATAAATGCAGTATAAATTTCCTTTTTTTTTTTAAACATCTTTTCGTGCATTATAGACTATGTATAATTCAATACTAAGTAATAATTATATGACATTGCAATAATAATTTCTGATTTACATGGCAGTTCAAATTAGGACACTTATTTTAAAATTGGTTATACTTATGTAGTGTATATTATGCTTCTAAAATAAGTTTTTAGATTATTTATTATTCTCTTTACTCTAAAAATTTTATGATCATTTTATTATCATTAAAATATAAATGATTTACGATTTATTAAATCTTACTTTTAAGCCATGTGACTTGAATATTTATAGCAGAAATTTGTGTATGCAAAAAAAAAAAAAAAAAAAAACTTTTACTTTTTTTTTCTTGATGCATATACTATACCATATTATTTTAATTTCTTAATTAAAATAAGATAGTACAGTGTCTTATATAAATTCAGCACTGATGCTAATGAAAATTATTTTTATATAAAAACAAAAAATGTAACATATCAATCCAATTTTTAAAAATAACAATAAAAATCTTATATATTGCAACAAAATATTATATGAAAATACAGTTAATGAATTAACTTCAAAACTGTATAAAACATAAAAAATCTTCGTTTAATTGCCAAAAACTATTGTAAAAGAATTTGAGGGAAAAAAATTAAAAACAAAACTTGAAAAGTTTAAAATTAAAATACTCAATGGTTTTAATCAATGGTTTTCCATGTTGTAATGTATAAAAATAATGAAGAACTATAAAAAATATTGTATTTTATATAATAATTGTTTTTCTACTATTATTAATCCAAAAGCTTCTAAACCAAAAATAAGATTTTATACTGTTAACAATTATATTACTTGATTTTAAATAAAAATGAATTTTAAATTATATAATACTCTGATTTTGAAGGGTCTTGAACTTCAATATTGACATGATAAAAAGCAATATAAAATTAATCAACAATAGTAAAATTGCACATAAAAATTTGTGTTATATTGAAATGAAAAGAAAAAGAAACTCCACGTGTTTAATTTTATGACGGATCAAATTATATTACTTAAAATTTCAATACACTATTTTTCTTCTCTCATACTCTCTACCTATATATAGACTTGAACCATAAAGTCGTAAAAATACTTTTCACCCTATTTATATATTATTACATATTATACAATCCTATACATATGATTACCTTTAACTATTTTTCATGATGTTTTTAAAATTTATTACTATATGCACTTGAAAAAAAAAAATACATATATACATTTTTTTCTTCTTTTTTGGACAGTATGTATTTCATTTTAATATATATCGAAATATACGTCGTTTTCTTTTTTCCTTGTATTCTTATATTTTTTCACAGCTCTTAAATAGTGACAGTAAAAAGTAATAAAAATAGTATACAAAAGATTTCTGAGGTTAAACTTCAAATGTTCTTTTTACAATAGAGTGTAATCATACGAGGGTTTTTTTCAACTGCACACGATTTTTTTTTTCACGTAAAAATGGTTTACAGAAAAAAAAGGGTAAAAAAAAAAATAATAATAATAAAAAAAGAGAAAGCTGGAAAGTTACGTTATTTTTGTGTGTTAAAAGTAAGAATTTTTTTCTATTGATAGGGTTTAAAACTTTTTCTTGAATATTAACTACACTGTTAAAGTTTATTTACTGATTTTTATACTTCACGTAAAGAGTGAATTACGTATAATTATGTTGTATTTTTGTAATTTTAGCATAAATGATGCTAAATTAGAACATAAATAATTGTGCTGCAAAAAATCATATATATTTATGCTTAAAAACATATAGTTATTATGAATATGTAGCATATATAGATTATGCTGTATTAAAAAGATTGTGCTGAAAATAAGCTAACATAGTTATTATACTAATTTATTTTTGTTCGTGTGCTGTTTAAAATTTTTAATATATTTGTGTACTAAACAAATTACTAAAATAAGTTTAAAAAAAAAAAAAAAAAAAAAAAAAACTATGCATCTTTACTAGATTTTTATTTCAAATTCAAAGCATGCAAAATTATCATCTTTAATAATTTTTATTAGAATTTCTATCATTAAAATCTCCCATAAAGAAAGCATGGGCTGCTGAACAAGTTGCCTATATTCAGGCGCCAAAAGTGCATTTTATCGGTCCGTATAGCTACGCTATTATATTTTAAAATAAAATCTTATTTCTCTTTTTATATATTTTATATTCAATTTTACATACAACTAGTACATATTTTATTTTTTTAATAATATTAGAAAGTGTAGGCCAATATTAAAATAAATATATTTACAAAAAAAAAAATAGTATAAAAATATGGTAAAATAAATAAAATCTTTAAAGAAAGTTGTTATAAAGAACCACAAATAACAAAAAAAAAAAAAAAAACTAAATAAAGTGTTTGCAAGAAAAGTGTGTGAATGCGCTTTGACGCCATATTGAGCAATTAAAACATTGCTTAGCATAGAACAAACGTCGTATTTGATTATTTTTATTGTGAAATCGTGTATTCTTTTTTAATGTTATTAATTATTCTTAATTGAATTTTTATTCAACATATTACAGCATCAATTGCTTTCAAAAGTACTGCAAAAATAATTTTGTAAAGTTATTCATTTTTCCCATACCAGCCAATGTAATTTAGTGCTCACATATGGCGTCAACATTTATATAAATGCAACCATTCTATATATATTTCAGTACATGAAATTTTTTTTCACAGTGTAAAAATAAAATTGACTTTCTCGCGTAAGTTTATTTTATCTTTTACAAGTTTCAAATATATAAATTTCAGGTATATAAGCTTCGGTGTTCTATACTGTATTACGAGGCAAGAAAAGTAATTTGCACACATACACACACACACTCATTGCACACGTGAAACATGACAAGCTATTTGCATTTTACTGGACAGATAAACTGAAGTTATAAAAGAAAAAAAATTGATCTAATATATAAAATATCTAACAGAGAGAGAGAGAGAGAGAGAGAGAGAGAGAGAGAGAGAGAGAGAGAGAGAGAGAGAGAGAGAGAGAGAGAGAGAGAGAGAATTTTTCATAATAATCCATCATCATGATGTTCACTTTTATATTATAGATGTATGTATGTGTGTGTGTGAATATATTGGTTATATAGAAATTTTATTGAATTTTTATATATTGTAATAAAAATGTTAATATAAGTAAAAAAAAAAAGTGAAATTTATGTTACATTATTTAAGGAGGATAAGTGTTAATAATTTTGCGAACACGTTGATTGCAGAAATTATTAATATAATAAAATTAACGTTATAAGTAATGTTAATTTTTGTAATAATTAAGAGGATATTAACTATTTACGTACTTATAAGAGCCACAAAAGTAAACATTTGCATTGTGAAATAGTATAATACAATTTAATGCTTTCAAAATACATATTGAAAGCAATATTATGCCAAATATGCTCTGGAATTCTTAAGGCTCAACAATGTTTTAAAATTATTAGCTACTATAGTATTTTATACTATAAATGATTAAATATAATTAAAAAAATATATATTAAATAAAAAAAAAGCGCTGAAATAACTATAAGAGTATATTAAGATTATGGTCTTTCAAAATTATATAATAATCCTATATTCCAATCGTAATTTTTAGGAAATCATCTACTGCCAATAAGGGAATGCACATTGTATACTTTATTGATTTGCTTTATGTTTTGTTGAATAAGTTATTACAAGTTTTTAAATCTATAAGGAATATAATAACTTTTCAACTAAACAAACTTTAATATATTATTTATATATATATATATATAAAATTGCTATGTAATATATTATGTGCCGATATCTCTAATATGATTTTAATCTAATTTTTCTTATTTTTAGGTTGACTTACCTAGGAATGGGATTATCCATCAGAAAACCATTGCACTTCACCATCTGAAAACAAACAAGATGAATCCTGTGTTATTTATGCTATATAAAATTCAATGTAATTAAACATTCAATGTGATAGGAAAATTATTTTAATAAATTTAGACATGTAGTTAAATGAATACATTATCATATAATCATTATGAAATGAGTTGATAATATTAGAAGACTGAGATTGATATTGTATATACAATGTAAACAACAATATATATATGTATAGTTTACTATCTCTGTAATGTCTTTTATTGTAAATATATAAATCAATCAATTGGCACCTAAATAACCTAAAAATTTGCTTGTAAACAGCCTTTTGTATCTATATTAGTTGTTGTTTTTTTTTTTTTTTTTTTTTTTTCAATGTTTGTTTTTTTTTTTGTGGGAGCGTAAATTTATGCATTAAACGAATTCTTCTACTGTAATACAACAATACTGCATGTTTGTGTATATAGAGATACGAATAATAACCTATAAATGTCATTATCAATTATATATTTTATATACATAATTTAAACCAAAATAATGCAAATGTTGGGTACTGTATAATATGATATTTGTATAATAATATTATCATTGTTATATGTTATGTTGAATACGTGCTGCAATTGAAATATTAGCCACTGATGTTCACTGCAGCAATTGTAGCTGTGAAATTTATGTGCAGTTAGATAAGAGATATACATCGTTATATGGTTGTGTAATAAATGGCGATGGCGTATCACCTCCTCCCCTCCCTCTCATATCATATTTGCAGCAGTGCTGCAGCAATACATGCATTGAGAGAGAAGGAGAGAGAGTAGAGAATAGAGAGAGAGAGAGAGAGAGAGAGAGAGAGAGAGAGAGAGAGAGAGAGAGAGAGAGAGAGAGAGAGAGAGAGAGAGAGAGAGAGAGAGAGAGAGAGAGAGAGAGAGAAATTACTATACGAGAATGTCATCACATTAATTACAGTAAAAGTCACATAAAATGCAATGAAAAATGCACACGCAAAAATGCATCCAATAAATATTTGTTAGACATATTTAATAGTATAATATATATTAATAGTATAATATAATGGTATATTTGTAAATTATACAAAATATTATATTATTTTTGTTTTTAGATAAAAACAAATGATTATGGCTTAACTGTAAAAAAAAAAAAAAAAAGGATTTTCAAATACATTATGCGTATTAAAATAATGCTTAAACTGAATTTGTACTATACCCCAAGTTACAGTGCTGGTTTTACGTTCCACACAATAATATATTTAAAAAAGAAAATCTTAAAATAACACTCTTTAAATAGCTGTTATATATTTGTTCTGCAGAAAAACACACAAATTTTAAAAATCACATTTCTTTGCAACACTTTTCTTCATGTTTTTTCAGTGTAATGATTAAATTAAATACTTTTACATCTTCAATTATAATAATAATAAAAAAAAAAACTGAATATGGTTGAACTGCTACCATCAGTATATTGGTAAATACCAATGATACTAAAATTATTACAATATTATTTATTCAATATATCAATAATTTTTATTACCAATATTAAAAAAAATCAATCTTACAAAGAGAAATGTGAATAATTTAAATACAAATAGTTAATAAATAACTCAATTTCTCTCTCTAAATAAGTTTTTTATGACTTTTTATAATAAATAAAAAAAAGCCATGAGTGTGAAGTGTAAAATTTTTTAGTATCAATAAAAATTTTAGGTGCCTACAATTTGCATAGTTGCTAAAAGTTAATTCGTGTAATTTCAATGATAACTGGAGTTTAATGGCTTAATTGAGATTTGCTTGCTTTAGTCTATTCATTTTTTTTTTAAAGGCAAAAATATTTTATAGCTTTTTTATTTGCAATTGCGTTTATAATAAGTTATTTGGATATATATATATATACTGGGTCCCTTATCATTAATTTAAAACATTTTTATTTAAATGTTAATTATATACATTATAAAGCTTTAATAGAATTGGAATTTAATTGTTTATGTAAAGAAAAGTTAATTGGTTATGATGTTTGATATTGGAAATAATTGTATGCATTTTGTGCAATTAAAAATTATAGATTTAATATATGATATTTTTTTGTATTGAATACGCAAGCATGTAATATTTTATACATATATGCATGTAAAAATATAAATTACGTAATTTATACTGCATTAAATAATTTCTATATATAGTAGAGCACAAATGTTGCTATTTTGCAATACCAGTACATCTTAACTATGTTAAGCTATGTAGTATAATCACTGTAAAATATAGAATGAATTATGTTGTTATATTGCTGCATTGATTTAGCATAATTTTTACTTATTTATTTTTATCCATGCACATGTGAAAGACCAGTCAATGAATATAGTATTCAATTTCAAATAAAATTGTATTTTTTTTTTTTTTTTTTTTTTTTTTTTTTGTTCTTTCATTTTCAAGATTGCTATAATTTTCCTTTTTCTTTTTAAATTTTGCACAGTATTTTGTCTCTCAAGAACTTCAAAATTTTATTCAAATTTAGTCAATTCGTATATAAAGTGATTTTTTTTTTTTTTTTTTTTGGCAATGCAGTTTAGGCCTGAATTTTTAGACTTACATAATATAGTTTGGCTTCTTTTTTCCATTTTGATATTTTGGTTATTTATTATACAAATTTCCGGATGTAAAAACGTCAAACTCTGTGTAAAAAAAAAAAAAAAAGAAGTTAAAGTTAAAGTTAAAATTTGAATTTAGTTAAACTGAATTAAAAAAATAATAATAATAAAATATTTCAAATTTGTTTCAGGGGTAATGTTTTGAATTTCCAAAGGTTCATTATATTTCTTAAAGAATTTTAAAATATCACTGCATTAAAATATCACTGCACTCTGGCAAATTATTCTGTAATTTCAGAGGACCACACTAGTGGCTTGTATATACCTTTTGTGGCCTCTTAATAGAAACTATTTTATTATTATTTTATCAACATTTCTAATTGGCCATTTCCAGCTATTATAAAATGCAAATATAGGAACAAATTTTTTTTTAATAACATTATTATTTAATTTCCATGCATTCAAAAAATATTGTTTCATAATTTTCTGTTATAATAAAATCTAAACCCATACAAATAAAAAGGTTATAAAATTTTGTGTATTATATATAAGCCATGCATATATTATAAATTGTGAAATATATATATAATATTAAATTTTAATACAAATGGAATATCTTATACAAAAGATATAAATTATTGTAAAGCTATATGTCATATATAAAACAAAATTAATGGATTGGTCAAATGTCACATTTTTTTATTGCTTTAAAAGATTATCATTTGTGCAGCATATCGTATTTCTATATTATACATTAACATTATTATACAATATTCTTGCATATTTTATTTCATGACTTGTACATTTCGTATATATAAAGTACAAGAGAAATATATTGAATCTTTACTATTATTATATAAATTGTTATTTTACTTTATATTGTGTAATTTTTTTTCTCTCGTTTCTTTTTTCTTTGTCTTTTTTTAATTCCTCTGCTGTTTTTTTTTTACTTGCGTTTGCAATGTTTACTGTCGATATAAAAACCATTTTGTTAACTTTAAATTTGTATATAAAATTAAAAAAAAAATCCCATAATGTTATTAAAAGTTGATAAAACTTCCCCATTCAGTTTTAAGATTCAGTTTTAGGGAGAAAAAAAAATCTATTACTTTAAAATTCATACAGATTGCTTCGTAATTTTACTGTGATTAATTTAATACTTTTAGCTATCCAATATTTTAGTATGTGCGATTTCCATTATACACATCGATATACGATAATGTCTTGATGATATTAATATTTTTACTATGTAAATTATTTTAAAAATTTAGTCTCTATACAATTTATTTCTAAACATGGTAAGTTTTACAGGTAAAATACTCACAGAATGAGATGGGACGATCTAAATATTGCAAAATTTGTCGTTGTACCTTCTGCGAGGAATTGTGTGAATACAATTTTAAATTATGTTTCGTTTTTCATCATAGTTTTATAAAACTATTTCCTAACACACTCATATTCTTATTAGTTGAACTATATAAGATTAAATAAAATAATTATTTATTGGTGTGAGTTTAAATATAAAAAAAGTACCAGTAAAACTGTGTTTAAAAATAGCAATTTATTTTGGTCCGACGGGTTGCATAACTTTTAGGATACTGTAAACTGTAGTAGCAAAAACAATATTTTTTTTTCTAACGGTAAAACTTGATAAAATTGCGTAGTTAAAATGTGTTAAATTGCTGTTTATCTATAATATATTTTCGTATATTAATTAAATACTATAAATACTATTTACCTATAACTGTTAATTTTCTATGTCAAGTTTTAATATAAGTACTTTACCTACCATTATTGTAATTTTTAGGATGCATACCTCTTAAAGCAAAACAGCATGTCCCAAAATATTTCAAACATGAGTAGATTTATTTTCATGGGATAAAAAAGTTTAAGGTTGGTTTTTGTAGTCCAGCTTATAGCTATATAATTTTTCAATTATTTTCCACGCATCGTTTCCATAAAAAATACGCACATTTTTCATTTTTTTTTAATTGAATCCAGTAAACAACACTGCCTTTTATGCGTTCATAGTTTTGGGACACCCTGTATTTTATCTCAAACACATTTTTCATATTAATTAATGTATGTTTAGATAAGATAGTATTCAAAAATATGAATATATATATATATATAATCCTCTTTAGACAGTTATAAATTACAGTTGAAAAAAAAAAACCACCAAACTCTCTCATTCTCATATCATACAGTTACAATTTTTGCACCCCTTGTATAACATTTTGCAATCCCCTCTTGTATGTTCAAACGCCATTGCAAATTTTTTCTCTTTCAATTGCAATATTAACAATGAAATACTGCACAACAATAAGAGGGAGTCACACATATAGACAGCTGAGTATATGAAAGGTGAGTGGGGTATATATAAAGAAAAGAAACAACTTTTCAATTTTATATTTCATTTCAATGATATTAAATTGCTTATATTCAATTTAAAAAATTATATTATAAAAGCTGTGTTTATATAATTTGTTCATTTTTACTGCTATATCAAATGAGTGGGGACGATTTTTTTATATTTAATTTTAGTATTGTTATTGGTTTACTATTTTTGCATATACCACATGTTATGGAAAATTGAATTTTTGTCCATCTGCAATGCTTTTGTTTATGTTTATATATATATATATATATATATATATATATATATATATATATATATATATATATATATATATATATATATATATATATATATATATATATATATATATATATATATATACTTTATTATTTTTTTTTTAGATTAAACAATTAAATACATATTTTTTTAACAATTTTTGATAGTTAAGAAAAAGAGGAAATATTTCGTCTAAATATTTGTCATTTTACATTATACATATTTTTATATTTTATAAATTTTTAGATCAAGAGTTATAAATCTATATTAATTTCAGCTTTGTTAACTAATTTTTAGCTTTGTTAGCTTTGTCGTTTAAAATTTTATATTACGATGATGAAATTCATCAATTAATAAACATCTGACAGCATGAATATCAGAGAACCACTGTATATAATATAGACACCTTCTCATGTTAATAGGGGTTATAATAGACGTCTTCTAAATTTGGTTAATAATAAAATCTTGGTTTAGTACTTTTTCTGGCTTTGTAATAAAAATATTTTCCATCTATTGTGCTACGATTTTATTATTATTATTTTTATTGCTGGAAACACAATGCACTCATATGGAGATTTTCTTTAACTTAAAACCCTCTATACAAATACATTGTATTTCAATGAGGCAGTATTTTATCACATTGATACATCTTATAATTTTTTCTTCGTTTTTCTTAAAGGGATCCTGGTATCTATTTATTAAACATAAAATTCATAAGATGGGACCATCATGTATATAAACCAATACGATGTCCATCAACCCTTCTGTAATATAACAAACTGGGGTTAAAAAACTGTAAATTAAGCAACTTTTGGAATTCATGACGTCATGAAATTCAGGTCTAGAATACTGTAATGAGTTGCTTACTTTACAAGTTTTCTCCCTAGTTTGTGAGGGAACAAAAAAGTTAAAGACAATTTGTGTATGTATAATACTCCCATCTCATGAGTTATAATTGAAAAGTTTTCTGTATTTGAGGCCAGTAACTTTAAAGGCATAGACCATATAAAACAACATGTGTTTAATAATGAATAAACATGAAATGGGATCTTCAAAACTAATGACAATTTTTAACAGAATGTTAATGTAGCCCCACGATAGAGCGTGAAAATACTGTAAAGTATGCAATTTGCGTGATTATTTATGTTTATGACGTCAGAAATATGCAAAAATTAGTAAAAAAATGTTGTGCGTGTTGCAAAAATTGAAAATTTCTGATCACTGCTATGGAGATACAGTTGGGTTTTGAGACAAATTAATGTTATTTATGTAAGTCCCATCAAGTGTTTTGTGATATAAATGCTTATGTTTTCTTCTGGCTCATACCTTTAAGTAAATTGTATAGTATGTGTTTACTGTAAAATTACCTGTAACGTTTATATTACCTATCAATTTAAATTACCAGTTTCTGATAACGCAATAAATAAAATAATTGCAATTTGAACCAATAATTTTGCAATCAAATTGTATATGAATGTCTTTGAGCTAAAATTACTATAAAATTATGTTCTCTTTATATCTCTGTCTCTCTGTCTTTGTCTCTGACACAGATTTTAAAATATTTTATGAAATATTCTGAAAAATTGATTTCTATAAAAAATTCAAGACCCAATTTTTATTTTATTTATATATCATAAATTTCTGCATCCATAACTTTGAAAATTGAAACTATATAGATAAATAATGCAATTTTTAGAAATGGAAAGTGAGTAAGAGAGAGAGAGAGAGAGAGAGAGAGAGAGAGAGAGAGAGAGAGAGAGAGAGAGAGAGAGAGAGAGAGAGAGAGAGAGAGATTTCAATAAACTATTAAATAGTACTCGTATTTTTATTAAACATCCAAAGTGATATTCTTTGAGCAACTACTGTCTCTTAAAAAAAAAAAAAAAAAAAAAAAAACATACAACAAAACATCAATTTTACCTTCTAAACAAAATAGAATAAAATATTCAATTGAAACATTCCTCTCTCTATTTTTATTTTCTTTAAGAGTCACATAAATGAAATTGAAAGCAATTTGTTATTGTCATTTTATGCTGATACAAACAAATACCAATTGATTTTTTTCAATACAATATGTAAAAAGAGAATAGAAAAATAATATATAACAAGAATTTTTTTTCTTTAGTTTCTTTATTATTATTTTTTTTCTTTCGTTTTTTTTTTCTTTATCTTATATAGTAAATGATGAGTGAAGCATTTTTACTAAAAGTATGGGATGAAAACAAGAAAAACAATTGCTAATATAAAAAAATATAAGCTCAAATTCATCATTCAAAGATATAAACTATTTTTTAAAGTTCAATATTTTTTAAACAAATTTTTCCAGATTTTTAAAGAAAATTTGCAGATTATAGACTATAACTGGAATCTGATTCTGGTAATGATAAAAATTGCACATTTAAAAATTAGAAAATATGTAAATTTTCATGACGTCATGATTTTATACGTTGATATTGAATTTATGCAAGTATCTGCAAGAAATAGGCTCTACTGTAAGTGACATCCCCTTCTATAAGAAAGACATTCTTAAAATAGGTTATAGAGGGTATTCACGCTTAAACGTCACCCTCCCCTTTATATATCTATACGATAAGAAACTAAAGTTTAAAATCAAACTTATATAAGTTTGAAATTTTTATTGAATTATTTTCCCATACTAAAATAACATTTTTAACAATAATACGCAGCAATATTTTGAATAATCTAATAAAACTAGTGTAAGCCAAAACATATATACAAAATCACGTAAAAAAACTTAAATTTAAAAGATTTTTTTCTAAGACTTTTTATACAACTTATAAAAATAATACTATAGAATGATAGTAAAGTATCTTGAATGGGTAAAAAAAAAGAAAAAAAGAAAAGACGCCTCAAACTATTCGTAATTTTGCTACAGTAGACAGTAAGAAAAAAAAAAGACACATTTTTTTTTCTTGAAAAGAGGACATATAGACGAAGTGGTCTCTTGTCTTTTTTTTTTCTCTTATGTTTTGCTTGCATTTCTAAAAGAGACGTCAAACTACAAAGATGCTGTATAAGAATCTTCTCATCCACTAGATTTTTTTTTCTCACACCATCACGTTCGTCAAAGTGTCAAGAGGATGAAAAAAAAAGGTAAGTGTCATCTTTAGAAGATAATTTTCATCATTCTAAAAGAAAAAATATTCAGATAAAAATGATAATATTATGTAAATGAATATTCAAATGAGATCTATATTATAAAAACAGAAAAAAAAAACTTTTAACAGTGATAATTTTTCTTTATTATAATATATAGAGTATTTATATATATACGTAAGAGAGACGGTTTTTAATGTACCTGTTGTTGTATATAAGTGTTTTAATATGGTGTAAAGTGTCCATATATTTTTGATGTAAAAATATATTATAATAGTGAAGGGGGTTCTTTATTTGTTGATGTTTTTAAAAGATATGAATATATACATAAAACTACAATTAAAATAGTATGGAAATTATTAGATAAAAGCTTTAGGTATAAAATGTAAGTGGGTACTTATATTTTTTTTAAGGGTGGGAGAGGGGGTATCATTTAAATATAATTTGAATTATTTACTTTAAATACTAATTGTAATCTTAATGACGTCTATACTATCTGAATTTCAATTAAATTTCAATATCAATTAATTCATATTATTAAATTAAATTTAACAGTAACAGGATGTAATGCAATAAACTTATATAAGTAGTGTTAGAGTCATGATAATTACTATGCAATATAATCAAGTGATACTGTAAACTATATTAATTAATAAATATTTACATTATTATTGATATATGTATATTAAACATCATTAAAAATTATTGTTATTATAAAATTTACCAATCAATATTATTTTAACGTATAATATTAAACTCAGAACAAAATTTAAAAAAATAATAATAATAAAAGTTAAATACACCATAATTTTCTCTTTTTATATATTATGTATATATAAAAACGTATATTACATAGCAAAAAGTAAAGTGCTAAAAATAAAGATAGGTAATATCTTAAAAAACATTAAAGAAAATAGACCTTATTTATTATCTTCATAAGGGTGAAAATTGAGTTTTTTTTTATCGATCAGATTTTGTATAAGAGAAACGTGCTCTTTACCAGATATCGTTCTTATGGCCCAATATTTTATAAGATTTGACATTTTACATGTCACCAAAAATACTTTGCCTTTTTTTTTTTAACACAAAGAAAGGGAAAAAATCAATTAGATTATTATTTTGATGCGCATTTTAATAAATATTGATATTAGAGAATTTAAATTATATATAAACTGTAAAATACATGTAAAAAATTGTGGTTGGTAATTTAATATTGATTCTATAGTCATATGTGGTCTTTGGATTAAATAATATATTTATAGAATTAAAACAAAGGACCTATAAAAAAATTAATCTTTAAGGCATTGGATGAGTTAAAAATTTAATTTTAGAAATTTTGTAAGGGTTCCAGTATTTCGTTTTATATATTTTGAGATACCATACATTATACCCTATGATGTATCTAATTGGTGAAATTTGGTAATCGTATGTATAGGACACAGTTTTGAAAAAAATATATAGTTTGTTTTCAAGTTATAAAATTGAGGTATACTAACAATAATTTGATTTCAATTAAGTTATAAAAGTGAAAAGTAAAATGATATTTTTAACAGTAATACTTAAAAATACGACAAATATAATTTGTATAACAATATAGAGCATACAAATTTTTGAATGAAGATGACTACAAATTTTTAGGAAGTAAATTTATTTCATATTCTAAAAGATTATCTTGTCCAGAATCGATACATATGTGAATTTTTAATTTTTAAGTTCATTAAGTATTTTTAATTAATTTTTGACAGTTACAAAATGACGTCACAGGCTGCAACGTTTTCCTATTCCCACATACATAAGCTAAAGCCTGTGACGTCATTTCGTGACTTTTAAAAATTAATATATTTTAGAAAATGCAATAAAATTACGCACTCAAATTTGTTGTAGTCTTCCTCATTATGATTTTTTTTAATGTTTCAACCAATAATCAATATTTTTAAAAACTTTTGTCTTTTATAGTCGCAAGTATTGAAATTTTTATCATGAGTAATAGTTTTTTCTTATATATTTAAATCCATATTATGACATTGACAACGTAGGGGTCATCGTTTGAATTTTAGAACTTCCAACTACATCCTATAAGTAAGTATACGACCAGAGGAAATTATCATTATTGTTTTCATCATTTGCATGTTGAAAACGTATATGATTGACAGAAAAATTAAAAGCTATTATATGAACTGTTATATAATATGAGTCAATAATGGTAAACTTTGCCTTAATTTATACAAGTCAAGTATAACAATTAAGTATTGAAAAACAAATCAGTTAAATAACTTAAAAAAGTTTCACTAAAATTGTAGCTTATACACATTTCGTATAAAAATAATTGCCAAATTACATTACATGAAAAAAATTTCATTGTCACGGCATCTTTTGAGCATTACGTTAACAACTACAACAATACTATATGTGGTTATTGTTACCTCCTCCCAACCTCCTTTCCCCCCCCCCCCCCCCCCACCTCCTCATGATGGTATTATGAAGCCATATGTGACAAAGGTGTTTGGGGAATTAAATGCACGAGCAGGAAATGTCGTCTGCACGGGTTCCTCTCATCAGGAAACTAAAACAGTCGTTTATTAGTTCTTATCCATGTTTTTAATTAGGAACATATATATATTTTTTAATGTTAATTAAAATAGTTATTTGTTTTTACACTTTTTTGTTAGCAATTTTTTTCAAGAAGTTCTAGATTTGAGTTATGATTTTATGATTTTTTTTTTAACAAACACAATTTTAGCGGATATATAAAATTTATATATATATATATATATATATATATATATATATATATATATATATATATATATATATATATATATATATATATATATATATATATATATATATAATTAAGTTATATTATTGCCATTTTATCACTTACAGGCTACAGGAAATTTGTTAACTTAATTATAAATTAAATTAATATACAATGCTTTTATAATTAAATTAATTAAATTGAATGGCTTTTACAAAACTAGATGATATCTGATCATTAACTGTCGACTTGCAATGACATATTTCAATAAATATTACATAACATATATAATCATATAAAGTTGGTGTAGAGATAAAATATTTTGCAAAATATGAGGCATCATTACAAAAGTAATTTAACTTCAGTGCAACTAAAAATTACAATAATTATATTTACTTTTTCTTGCAAACAAATTTCCATACCTTTACAATTTTTTTTTCTATATATCAAATCAAATATATAAGAAAAGAAAGCAAATAATAATAAAATTAATATTTTTTGGTCAGTATATAAATAACCATGCAAAAAAATACGTCACAGTGGTCAAATTTATTACCTAGAATTAAATTAATTCAAATGTAATACAAAAGATAAAATTGTTGCAATTGAATTTGGTCAACATCATAAAACGTCAACAGATATGACATTAAATAAATTATATTTAAAAAAATATATGCGTATATATATCAATGGAGGGTGTGAATAAAGGGAGGACTATATTCCAGTTTTATTTTTATATATATATATTATAAAAACTTATTGTTAGATCAATATATATAGAGAAGTATTGTTTGGTGATTGGAAATTAATTTAAATTATATTATCGACACAATGATACTGCTATAATAATATATATTGTAGGATTATTTTGTCAATTGAAAAATAAACTTTGTATATATTGTTGGGGAATATTTAAAATAGAAATAAGCCTTCTGTTTTGTATGTAAATTTTTAGGAATTGAAGATTAGTAGCAAATGATTTTTCAATATAATTTCATTCTATGAAATACATATTATTTATCTTTGCTACATGAAGTCGTATAATAATCAATGGTGTAAAAAATATGTATATTTTTAACTTACAGCAGATGTTCTTGTAGTTATTCATATTTGCTAGATCGACGAGGATATGTAGAAAAAAATGTTATACTATATAATATCAATATACTAAACATATTTCAATACGATTATTATATTACATTTAGACTTATGTTTCGTTTTGTGAAATAGATTTGGCAATAGTTATACTGTAAATTTTAGTTTCACTATTGAAAATGTGTCTAAATTGAGACTTGTAAATTATAGATAAATAAAAGTAAACAATAATATATAAAAACATTCTCTCTCTCTCTCTCTCTCTCTCTCTCTCTCTCTCTCTCTCTCTCTCTCTCTCTCTCTCTCTCTCTCTCAAGATATATACATAATTGAAAATGCACGCAAACATCCAACAGAACTTTGCAATTCATAATATATAGAAGTATTTTCCAAATCATTTTTTTTAAAATAACAGGTTAGAAATTCTTATAATCCCAGTTTTTAAATTACCTATATTGTAATCAAATTCAGTGTCATAATTAAACTTTTCATTTCATCTATACCACTAACAAAAACGTAATAGTTGGTCAACGCATTAAAATATAGTATGAAAACTATACTAACGTTTTGAAATTATTATTTTGAGTCTCAAGGGCTTAAAATTGCAAAGCCCAATAGTCAAAATGCTGAATGATAGTATATTTATTCTGGTATTCTGGTCTAATGAACCACTCATGCACAAAAAATCATTATATATATATATATATATATATATATATATTATACAAACAAACAAACAAACATAATGAACACATTAAACTAATTAAACAGGCTATACATGTCGCATTAATTATAATTAAATGGCAGTTCTTAGTATAATAACAACACATATACCAGAGATTAGAAATCACACCGGAAACACTTTTTTCTCTACTTTTTTTTAATTTAGCACGTGTTATTATATATAAAGCAGCAGAAAAACACATACATACACTAAAACGTTGTTTAAAAAAAATGATTTACGATAATTTAACATATAAAACCGCTTTAAAAATATATCATATAAAACAAATGGATAAGTGGGCTAATATGTTATTGACGAAACTCACGCATTTTTTTATTTTGTACAAGTAATATTAATTAAAACTACAAAGTATAAAGGACTTTATTTTTTTACGACTTTTACATTTACTATGTTGTTTAATTATCTAATTATTTCATAAGATTTATATTTTTAAGTTGGTATAAAAGAATATAATATATTATTTATAAAAATAGCATTTTTATTACTTGTTTTATTTTTATTACGGATTATACGAGAGCCCCTGTAAAGTAGGCAAATAGTCGGACGTTGTGATATACTAGGATTTATATTGCTTACATACATAGAATAAATGTTTTATTTTATAAAGAAATGAGTTGAGAATTCATTGTACCTGATAAAAATATTCTAGTGCATAATTAATTTAATTATTATTATTGTAATTACTATCAGGTGGGGGCGGGGGAGGAAATTAGAAAAATACGAAAAGTCTAAACATTTTACGGAAAAAAAATAAAATAATAATAATAAATATAAATAAATAAATTTATATAAACTATGTATATATTTTTTAAATTTATGTGTGTCGATTGTTGATATTGTGATATTCCGTTAAAAAATTACATTCAAAAGGAACATTATATTTCCTGTATTTATTTGAGTTTGCTGAGTGCATTCCATTTGCTTTTTTGAAAACTTGATTGCAGATAATTTTGGTTGTAATTTCACCAAATGACACCTAAATTTTGTTAATCAGCATAACAAGAAATTTAATCAAATTCACCTACTGGAACTCTTAACTACATGATTTGTTTTGAGAGAGAAAGAGAGAAAGAGAGAGAGAGAGAGAGAGAGAGAGAGAGAGATTTTACTACACCAAACTAATATTTTCTATAATTTTTACTATAAATTTATAGTTTTAGTTTTCTTTTGAAATAAAAAAAATCTCTTAAAAATTCTTTTAAAATATGAAAACACTAATTTGTTTTACTAATATTTTATTTTATAATTTTTAATCAATATTCATATTAAATATCTACCCTATAATATAAGGAGATTCTAAAAAAAAAAAAAAAAAAAAAAAAAAATATTTACTTCATGTAAATATTTTTTTCATATATTTAGTTATTAAATTTTATAATTAATAATTTAAAATTAAAATTTTAAAATAGCATAAAATTTTATGCTAAAATAAAATGACAACATAAAATGTAAAATAGTCTCCATTCTCGTTGCTTTTAACAATGGTTCAATATTCTCACACACAACAATGGCAAAAATAAATTTTCTCTCCTCTCTCTCTCTCACTCTTAACCCACCCTTTCACTTTCAACCCCCCTCGCATTTTGTGCCCTCTCATGGAAAAACCTCCAACTTTCCATACAGAAAAAAGGAATTTTCTCATCCCCTTCTCTTAAAAAGCGACAACTGGTGTGAATTTCATGAAATATTTCAAATTTTGAATACCAAATAAGGGGAAAAAATATACAACCCTTAAGTTTTTACGTAATAAGTAGGGTGACATCTATATATTTTTACTTGAACTACGACAGCAAAAAAATTTAGCCTTAAAAAAATAATATTTTTGTTATTTGCAATTTATAAATTTCCTTTTATTGATTTTTATTAATATTATTATTAAACTTTTTATTCTTTGTATAGTTTGTAATAGAAATACTTTTTATTTTTATTTTCTTGTATAAAGATAAAAAATAAGTGTAAGAAAAAAAACTTTTAGTAAAGTCGTAAAATGGTCGTAAAATTGTTTCTTGTGAGGATAAGTGTGCCAGTTAAGTTATAATTTAAAAGACTTAATGTTCAATAATTTATTTTTCATATGTGGTTTCTTTAACCATTTTATAAAATTTATTAAATACTTAAAATAATTATAAAATGTTAATTTTTTATATAAATTTTGTAATAAATTGTATTTTTATAATAATACTATTTTTTTATTGGCCAACTTTACTATATATTACAAGTAATAGTGTGAAATCTTTTATTATTCTTAATTTTTATATAATTTTTAAATTAATTTAAAATTTCAAAGAAAGATATCAGAATTGCATGCATGGTATGGATATAAGAGAATATAGAGGCAGAATGACAGATACAGAATTTACACAGATACAGAACATGAATATTCTGACTTTTTTTACTTTCTTACCCCTCCCCTGTATATGTAAATAGCAGAGCATAATAACTGTAAAATCATGGGCATATATAAAACAATAACGACAGTAAAAATATAGATATATAGAATATCAAACCCAGAATGACAGAAACTGAATGACAGGAAGACAGAATGACAAAAGAGACATAGAAACAGAATGACAGGGAGACAAAATGGCATAGAGAGGCAGAATGATATAGAGGTACAGAATGACAAATACAGATTGACACCAGACAGAATGACGAATAGACATTATAATAACAGTATAAAGAAAAGAATTTGACAAGCCATGAAACAACAGAAACAGAAAAATAGAATACGAAAAGCAGGAGAAAAATAATAAAACAAAAAGGGCTCAAGAATGGTATGTCAGATAGAAAAATATAGACACAAAATTGAGAAAAAGACAGAGGAAATTTTGGGGAAAGAAGAAAAATATAAAAACAACTTCTTAATACATCTATAAAAAAAAAGCAATAAATTCAAAAAATAATAACAATTTAAAATAAATGTAAGAAATTACTTTTAAATGAAGAATAAAGATAAAGAGAAACAAAAACTTTAAATGGATAGGAAAATGTATATCTTATCCAGTACTATACTTTGATTTTTACAGTTATTTGCATATAGTTTTTGTGTGTAAAAAAAACTTTTATTGAGTACTGTACCCAAACCTATATAGCGTGTATATGCATTCAATTTATTGTTTAGAACTTACGTATATCCTTAGGCATAAAAACTATTTCCCAATACAAGGCCATATATTTCATACATGCACTCAATTTTATATACAAGTAAACAATAACATTGATGTAATACCTTCCTTCGTTTCAACCCTTTTTAAACAAGTCTCTTTTAGAATATTAAAATATACAAAATTGAACTTTATACCATCTTATATTTGTATTTAAGGTTTATTTTATTATTATAATTTATACTAAAATAGACTTTATATGTTTTTGTCACGTCCAGCTAGCATTTTAGTACTGCAATTGAAAGGAATAAAAAAAAAAGTATTTTTTTTTTGTTAGTGGTATATGCGACATATAAAAAGGCTTTTGGACTTATAAAGTCTTTTTTGTAACAATTTCAAGGTCCGAAACCTCACCTGCGGCCAAAAAACCTAGCAAAACAGCCAAAGTGAGATAGAGTTAAAGTGTTCATTTCAGAAAATATACTTAAGTTAAGACTTTTGGTCTCTCTCTCTCTCTCTCTCTACAACACAGGCATTGTTTTACAGCCAATTTTCTTATACTTTGGATTTTTTTTTTTTTTTTTTTTTTTTTTTTTAGATTTATATGAATTTTCCAAAGTTTTATAAGACAAATGTGTAATATTTCCATCCTTTATATAACTATCAACTTATACAAAAAAGCTGATTTTATTTTAAAACCTTTAAATGATTACTTCAATATAAAAGAGATTATTGGCATTTTTATTAAACCCTATTTTTTCTTGCTTTTCAGACGAAATTTTAACCTGATAGCAGAATTTGCATCGTATACAATATGGTCTTAAAAATTATTTATTACAATGTGCAATATTTGTAATGCATGCTCTAAATGTTTAAAAAAAAATTACCAAATATAATCAGTTAACAAATATTTGAAGAAATACTACACAAATTTAACTCCTTTTTTTTTTTTTTTTTTTTTTTTTTTTTTTTTTTTTTTTCTTCTTCTTCTTACTAACAATAAGGGTGGTTGTATTAATATAAAAGTCGATGCCATATGTGAGCACCAAATAACATGGGCCAATACGGAAAAGTGATACATATCTTGCCATATGAATACTTACATAGCAATATTGTTTTAGAACATTGATGCTATTAACAGGTTGAATTATATTATCCATAATATGCGGAAAAAAAAAAAAAAAAAAAAAAGTTAACTAAATTTTCCAAACAAAATAGCCGCAAAAACCACATTTGTCCTATGCTGAGTAATGTTATTCATTGCTCCAGTATGGCATCAAAGCTCATTATATAGTATGACGTCATATGGATATACCCTATGTACGCACCAAGCTGCTTGCCTATTCATTTCCACGGTTTATGTAATATAGTATATTTAAAGGTTGTCATGGCAAATACCAGGCTATATCTTCGTATTAAGGTATAATGGTATACTATGGCACCTGTCGATCAAGACTAAAGGTGTAGCATGAACATTAAAAAATATATATTGCGGTAATAAAAAATATAATAACTTACTTAGAAAATAAAAATCTGCGAACAAAAGTAAAATTTAAAAAATAAAAAAATGTGTATTTTCACAAAATTACTAAAATAATCTCTTGTCATTAAGAAATTATATAAAATTAAATAATAAAAACGTAATTTAATCATTATAATCATACAAAGGAGAAAAGAAATCCTTATACTCACAATTATAAAATAAAATATGACATATTTAATTGTTAATTATGATTTAATTATCAATTAAAATGACTTTCTTATGTATCATTAAAATAAAATATATAGTAAATCATTAAAATGGGTAATAATAATTTGACATGTAGGTTATCAATAATTATTTAACAAGTATTTAAAATGATATTATGTGGGCTATGAAAACTGTTCTCCAAAGTCCTTTCTCTCTCTCTCTCTCTCTCTCTCTCTCTCTCTCTCTCTCTCTCTCTCTCTCTCTCTCTCTCTCTCTCTCTCTCTCTCTCTCTCTCTCTCTTTCATACTTGTACACTATACTATATGGACTATATATGTATATAAGACGAAAGGGCGGGAGAGGGAGGTAGGGAGGTTATATTATGCATGTTAGAAGCTGTTTATTTGATGGAGTCATAAAATGTATGTTTATTTGCACTTAAGTCGTATCATAAATCAGTACACATGACACTCGTAAAATAATATCATAATAAATATACTTTAAAACTTTGTATATATAACTATTTTGCAATTGTATACAATGTATTATACTATTTAAATTTTATTCATTTCAATTATATCTAATCCTTATCACTCATATCATCATACTTATCATTCATGGAACTGAAAGTTGATAATAATTTTTATATCGACTTCATTGAATTTTTGCCTAAATCACTTTCAAATTAGTATTATTATATTTAGTTAATAGTTTAATTTTTATGCACTACAAATATTTACTCACAAGTCTCAAATGTTTACAAAATACTTAAGAAATGCTTTGATTGTACGTCAAACGAGTGTATTTTTTACTAAATATTCAATCTTGTAGAGGCTATAATGGCGATTTAAGTATGATAAGTGCAAAATATACATTTTTGTTATATTCATAAATGTTAGAGTATACTCTAACTATTTCACTACTGCATACCCATTTACAACTAGTGTAGAGTTAACATTTATATATGTTTAATTTATATTATCAAATTTTGGATAATTTTAGCTATATATACTCTCCCGTGCATTGTATATAATTATAATTTGCATATAATAAGCAATAATGTTTAGAAACAATGTATAAGAAATATTTAGTGAGTATCAGTTTTAAAATATAATCTCCAATATGATTGTAACGTGTTATTATGTACCGCAAGGAAATAAAAAGCTTGCACAACTAGACTGAAATGCAACACTAAAATTGAAAGTTATTCATTTCATTTCGGTGCATAGCGAAAAGGAAGAAATAATATATTTCTATTTATTCTGAAGTTTTACAAAAAGGAATTGTGTCATCATATAGTGCAAATAAAGCTGTTCAACCACAAACCCATTTAATAAATAAAAAAGAAAAACTATATTTATATATAATTAGAAAGTACTTAAAAAAGTGTTCACAATCAGAAATTATGTATATAGCAAAATTAAATATAATAAATTATATATGAAGTAAATATTATAATATATCAAGTACCTTTTTTAAATTTATAATAATTAATGTATATTTATAATTTTAAAATCTCTCTCTCTCTCTCTCTCTCTCTCTCTCGTCTTGCAATAAAGCCAACAATCTAGCTCTATACACGGGTGCTTTAACTAATACAGTATATAAAGTTAATTATAAAATACGATGCAGCTTTATTATGAATACAAGGAGTTATTATATGAAATTTCATGCACCTACATCCTTATACAGGATACTCTATTAATAATGATAAAACATCATTTTTTATTATATAAAAAAAAAATAGAGTATATGAAATATGATTTTTCATTTATAGTTAAGAAGAATATACACTGAAAAAATTAGTATAATATTCTGATATATTGTTGCTTTTTTAGATTTTCTGACATGTAAAATATTGTTGCTTTGTTTTTAAGGCTCATACTATTGGGACAAAAACAAATATGAAAAAATAGTTATATGCACATTTTATTATAAAATACATGCATGATAGTTTATTACTGCTTGCATATAATAACATAAATTGGAATGGCATAAATATATAGTTTATTGTATAACATAATGTTTATGCTGTTTATCATATTTTTAATGCAGTATACATGCTTAAATTATGTTGTTATCAATAAATGTGGTGCTAAAAACGATCTATCTAATCATTATGAATTTACTTTTCTTCGTGTATGTGCCAAGTATATTTACACTATATAGTGTATATGTGTTTATTTATTTATTATTATTGAATAATTGTGCCACACAATCAGATTTTATGCAATGTATACAAGGACAAAAATAACTATACGTAATAATTATGTTAACTCATTTTCAGTACAGTTTGTTCAATACAGCATAATCAATGCTTTTCTGCATAATAAGTTATTATTACATAAGTTATATTATAAATAACTATGTTACAAAGCATAATTATTTATAATGTTCCAATTTAGCATCATTTATGCTAATAGCATACAATGCAGCATAAATTATAGTGTTATGAATAAATGTTGTTAAAATTAAACAAGCATAGTTTTTTTTTTTTTTTTTTTTTTTTTTTTTTTTTTGCCCATGCTGATTTGAAAGTTTATTTTCTACCCCAGAAATCAAGATATAAAATAATCCTTATACAGTATTAAGAAATTCTATATCCTTCCTATACTTATATATATTATGCACCTCATTTTTCTCTTACAGTGTAAACTTTTTTGTAATCATTTTAGTGTAAACATACAAGAAACATAATTTAGCAGTAAAAAAAAGAGTACAACATTATAAATAATGAAAACTTGCATAGTATGAATAAGATATATTATAAAATTAACGTGTGAAGCAGTATATAAATGGTATTACGTGTGCACGCGCTAAAGCCATATAAATATATATAAGCAAAAGCTTCTCGTCTCGTGTTATTATTATAGGACACAGGATGATGTCAATTGCTATATACTCTTCACTTAACCACTTTAATGAGTGATGACCATGGCAGTTAGCCTCGTTTAAAATACATCAAATATAAATTAAAACTTTTTATATTATACTACCATAAGCAAAAGTAAAGCAAGAAGAAAAAAAAATGCGTATAATAAAATGTTTCTTGTATATAACAAAAAAGGGGAAAATTATATTTATATTAAAATAGTTAATTTGTAATTTATTTTATAAATTTTTCATAATACAGTATATTATAACATAAAACGTGTTTTCATATTGCTATGCTCTCTATGTAATTCTCAAGTGTTTTTGTAAATTAATAAAACTTTCTAATATAAAGCAATAAGCCAATAAAAAAAGTAAAAAAAAAAAAAAAGTATTCTATTTTGTTTGAAAGTTTTTGACTGATATGAATATTTTTAACAACCTTATATAGGCCATTGTTATTTCCAAATTTGCTATATTATTATTTTTCTTTTCAATTTAATGAAATACTTTTTCTTCCTAATTTATGTCAAATCACAAAAGCAGAAATATGATCCATTTTTATATATTCTTCAAGAAAGTTTGGTTAAAAAATTTCCATCAAGTTTAAAAAAAATAAGGTTATATACGGAGCAAATAATTTGCACCGTAAAACAAAAGTTTTTGATTACACTTTATGCTTACAATTTTTATAGGTTAAGTTTAGTTTTATAATATTATATAAAATAATTTTTTATTTATGCTCTCTCTTATATTTTCTCATTATTCACTAAAAAAAAGCAACTTTCAAAAATTATGATAATTAAAAAAAAAATACCATTAAACAACTGAAATATACTGTACATAATATTTACGATATATAAGTGTAAGAGTGAATGAATTATAACATGAAAACTGTATTAAGTTTAATTTTATTATTAGCATTCACACGCTTATACCACGTGACTGTCTTTTTGAATGAAAAATAACAAGTGGAGTAAAATACAATTTTATTGCATCCTTTTTTTTATATTTATTTGAGAGAGAGACAGAGAGAGAGAGAGAGAGAGAGAGAGAGAGAGAGAGAGAGAGAGAGAGAGAGAGAGAGAGAGAGAGAGAGAGAGAGAGAGAGAGAGAGAGAGAGAGCGAAAGAAAACATCAATAAAGTTTGGGTAGTAGATTTTTATCAAGAATTACAGCCAGAAGTCGTAAAGAATTTTTGTAGCTTGTTGAAAGGATGGATGTAACAATTTGACAGATGTATATTGATGGAATTATTGATCTTCAAGCGTCAAAATATAAAATAGTAATTTAAGATATTGTATATGTGTGTTATTCACTTTATATACCAGACTTTTTATTTTATTTCTATTATTATTATTATTTATTTTTTTGTATTTTTTATTAATAAAATATATAGATACCAAATTAAAATTTATGTGTAAAATTTTGCAATTATTTGTGAAATAAATTGGCATTATTAAAGGAATAGACAAGAGAAAAACATAAGCATTTATATATATCACAAAACACTTGATGGGATTTACAAAATAAATTTAGTTTGTCTCAAAACCAACTGTATAGTAGTGATCAGAAAATTTGATTTATTCAGCCCGCATAACATTTTCATACTAATTTTTGCATGTTTCTGACGTCATAAACATGAATTTTCACGCAAATTGCATACTTTACAGTTTTTTAACTCTCTCTCATAGGGCTACATTAACATTCTGGTAAAAATTGTCATCAGTTTTGAAGATCCCATTTCGTGTTTATTCATTTAAAAGCAAATGATGTGTGGTCCATAGCTTTAACAAAGCGAAAAAAAAATTCACATACACGGAATTCATAAATTACGTAATTTATACTGCATTAAATGATTCATGTAATGTTGAAATGCGAAATGTTGCTACTTCGTAATAACATATTATAAGTATAAGTATGCTGACCATATAAAACTATTATATTAAACTCGAAAAATTCTTGCCATAATCAAATTTTAGTATAGATATCAAATCAATAATAACAGAAATAATATTTTAAAGGCTAATAAAATGAATTAACCCAAACCATAAGAAGAATAAAATATATTTTTCTTCCCGGTTCAATCTTGAATTTTGTAAAATTATCATTATAAATTAATTTAAATTCTGTAATTTTTTTTTTTTTTTTTTTTTTTTTTCGCAATTAAAATTAACGATACGATTAAAATAAGTTAACCATATAAACAAAAACTGGTCCCTTCATATAGATCATGCAATCTCACTTTCTCATCAAATTTTATGATTACCAACATTTAAGTATGTAAAAATGTATATTTTAAAATAGTTGCATTAATAAAATTCTTATATAACTAATACAAACTAAAAAAAAAAAAAAAAAAAAAAAGACCTTGAATGACAAAATTTTTACGTAAAAAAAGGGTTGTTAGTTGTTACATTTTATTGTAACAGGACATTGACTTAGCCTTGAGCAATTTTACCAATTCTTCTTTTTCTATATAAATTTTTATAAAAGAAACTAAAGGGTAAAATATATGTATTCTTCACGCTTTATTAGAACATAGCGATGCAATAAAAACCAACAAAAATCCCTTGCATACCAAAACAACAAAACACAAAACAAAACACCGGTAGGCATTTAACCTTTTCACAGAAAAAAAGGGTTATAGTACATGAAGGTCAGATATATAATAAAAATAAAATTAGAATATCGTAAAAAACTTAATATTTCTATAATTTCTAGCCAAGATGACAAAAATTTAGATTCATATATATAAAATTCATATCTAAAGCTATATTTTTATATATTTTCATTGGTCTATTGCAGTTTTAAGTGTGAATTTGTCACACTTCCGTTTGGTATATTTTTATGACTTTGTGGTTGTATAGAAGTTACCAGTAAAGTACCATATAAGGGTAGTAAAAATATATATAACAATTGACACAATCATATATATGTAAGGGGAGCATTGAGGTTTATATATTATTATGGACAATATGAGGAATAGTATTGGTTAAAGATATTAGTTGGAGGCGTCACAAAAATTGTGGGACAATATATATCCGTTATTTTTATTTTTTTTTGTATTGTTTGCTTACATGCTAAAATATTATCAACTTTTTTTTTACTCTCTTCAACAGTTTCAAGTTTGATTTTGAGAATGAAACATCGATTTATAAAAACTGTTGCTCTACACTGGTAAGTTTTTCTTGTATATATTTAAACTGTTTAAAGGCTTATTCACATTGTGTAATAATTTTAATGATGTTAAATTACGTAACTTTCATTTAAAACCCTTAAATTCTATTAAATTTGCATAGTGAAAATATTGATATGTGTGAACATGCCTACTGTCAATTGTTTTATTGTTAAAATTAAGGACTTTATCAATTGTTTTTTTGCTTCTCGAGTAAATTTGATTGAAATTGGTTTATTCAATGCTGTTTTTGTATTATAAAGTGTGAAAATGCACACGCATCTATACTAGTAAGTTTGAGAAAAGTTATTTCATACAGAATTTTGTACGTAAATAATACCTTAACATGAGTTCCGTATAACAATATAATGGGCTGGTACATAACATATTTATATATGCGTTACGTATACTTTATTATGTTAATTTTGTATTTATATACGTTACTTGCATAATGCATTTTCTCTAACATATGAATTGGTTCAATTACTGGTGTCCCTTGTATTGATTTTTAATATATAAAAAGAACAGAATTATTAATTTATACCAAAATTTTTCACGTAACAACAAAAAAGTCATTATTTTTCTCAAACTATAGTCAATAATTAAAAAAAAACTCAATGATAAACAATTATAGTTTGAAAACTTTTTTTTTTTTTTAATTCTTGCAACAAATATTTTTACATAAATTTATTTCCAAACAGATTCTATACAAACGATGTTCGTTTATATAAAAATATGATAAATATGAGGTCAAAAATAATATTCTATATAGCTGACTTAAATTGTAAATTATCTTTCAGAGAGAGAGAGAGAGAGAGAGAGAGAGATCATTCTGTAGGAGGTCTGTTTTAAAAATGGCTTGATATATAAATTTTTATGTTATTATATCACAATAAAAAAAGGATCATTTTAAAATTATGTGATAAGTTTTTCTCTAACACACTCTCAGTAAAAAAAAATCTATATATGTATATATATATATAAGGGGGTGGGGACCGGGGGGTCTCTATATATATGTGATAATATACATGAAATTCTTTAAATTTTCCTCCTCACATATCACTCAGTTAAAGTGTCTAAAAAGATTGTATGTATGGTTCTTCCATATGTTTGAGACTTATACTGTATGCTGACAGATACCAACCCTATGCACTGCTATTGCTGACATACAAACATTAAATTTTACTTGCCAGCATAAATTATATCTTCTTTTTTTAAGTAGAAAATGGAGTTCCAAGTTTGTGAGTTAACTTAAAATCTATAGCTTAATTTCTGCATAATTATTCTGAAAAGCTATTTCTTTAAAGGCCAATTTATATATATGAAGAAATAATTTCACTGCGTGCTATATATTTATAATGGTATTGAATGGGGTCAAATCATACTAAAAAAATATTGCTCCATGTAAACATTTTTTTTTTAAACATTTCAGTATAATTATAAAACAAATTAAAAAATTCCATAAAGGCGACATAAAAACGATAGAAAAATATATTATTGTATAATTCTTGTTAGTTGATTTTGTTATCACCGCTATATATCACTGAAAAACATTTTTTAAATCATTAAAAAAAAAAAAAAGATAATTATATATCATATTCATTTTCATTGGAAAATAAATATATTAAATTCATTAGTTGTTTTATATATAGAAAATGAATATTTGTTTACTCGTAAACAAAAGAGAAAATATAATGTAAAAATACTTTTAGTGCTTGTTAAATTGTAATTAATAACTTTAAATATTTAGTGTTGATATATTTAGAACAGAAAACTTATTCATTAGTTTAAAACAGTTTAATTATTTTGGTGTGAATAAAGTGATTCGGGACATTAAAAAAAATAAAAGCTTTTATATTATCAAAAATAAGATTGTAATAATTTTTCATTTTAAATTTTTTATCTAGATTTGTTTGTTATATTTTAAACGTTTAAAAAGCATTTAATTTAAAAAAAAAAAAAAAAAAAAGATTGAAAATCGATGCAATATACATTTTTCTATGTGTCACTTTTCATTAAGCACTCATTTCCTCTGGTACTGTTTTATATTCATGTATTATATAAAGATTATTTTAAAAAGAACTTTCTCAGAAGTTATCCAGACATCCATATTATAAAGAAGAAAAAAAAGTGTATAATAATCAACAAAAGATGAAGATCAAAAAGAGGCTCTATGAAAATGTTTAACATATTATACTTTTGAAAATATTATATATAACAAATTTTGCTTATACAATATACATAGACTAAAATTAACTAGGCGTTAATTTCTTTACACTCATTGTTTTGGCTAAGTGAACAATTATTCATGTATGAAAAGTACAGAGAGAAAATAGTTACAATGTATAATATAGAAAGAGAGTTTGATATTCTCTTAGGGATTGAAGGGAACTCTATTTTTACTGTTCTCTCTCTCTCTCTCTCTCTCTCCCTCTCTCTCTGCTTACTTTCAGTCTACACCAAAAGTAAGCACTCAATTTACAAACTTTACACTTTTAGTTTCTCTCTCTCTCTCTTTCTTCTCTTCTATTTCAAAAGAAACCGACTGATTGACTAAAAACAAAGTTATGCAATTTTTTTTTCTTATGACGTAATTGTTATAAAAATATTTAACTTTTAAATTTGTTTAAAAATATTTTTTGAAACGATAATGTTGCTGTAAATTTTTATATTCATGTTAAAAATAATATTTCAATGAATCAATGTTTTGAAAATATAAAATGCTAGAAAAACAAATAAAAACCCTTAAAAAAAGTTATTGTTTCTCAAAATTAGAAGAGGAACAAAATTGATTGTATTGCGATTTTCAAAGCCCCATTTGACTAAATTATGAGTTAAATAGGACTTACGTCTTTCTACGTATATCTTACTTTATCAAAATCTTTTTGATATAGTTATATATAGATGATTCTTATAATAAAGCTTTTATATAATTAAATAATTTAATCAGTCAAAATTTTTCACAAATATATCAAAATCAGTAAATTCAAGTAATTAAATAGTATATATTTTAATTTTATTGGTTAAAAATCACAAAAATGTGTTAAAATCATATTATTGTCATCAGTAAAGGTAAAAGAGTCCCATGTGACCCATGGTAACCATGGAGACAGCGTCCTATCTGTATGTACGCCATACTTGGGAGGGGAGGAGCGTGGATCTTTTATCTGACGGTTGCCTAGCAACGACATCAATACTCCATTCCAAATATAAAAAAAAGTGGATGCATCTCAAACCAAACCTGGACGTATAAAAAACGGATTAAAAATAAAATGATTGCTTGTGTCTTCATAATATGAGATTCTTTGACAAAATAACATTGTATATTTTACGTATATATATTGAATTTTGATATAAGCGTTCATGAAAAATAGTTTCAAAGGAAATTTACTGAAAACAAGGCATAGACTTATAATCCTTTTCTTAAGAAATTTTAAAAATTTCATATTTTATTATACATAAAATTTTCAGGTATATTATGCTGCACTTTTTAGTTTCTCAATTGCACATTCATTATATTCATCATGTAGAATATACTGCGTATGGACTTAAAAAAAATGGAACCAATTTTATCGATATATCAGAAACATTTGATCTAATAGAAATAGACTTCACTAAAGTAAGCTCTATGTGAAAAAAGTATAAACACCTTTAATTTTTTAGCATTTAAAATTAAAGATATGAATGAAAACGACTATATGTTTTATGGTTAATTTATTATGTAGGCTCAAACTCTTGAACGATTTTATCGTTACATTGAAATTACTCCTATTTTTGGCTATTAATTTGGCAATATTAAAAAAAAAATAAATAAATAAATAAAAGTGTGCTGTATATATTATTGTAAAAATCACCTTAGCAAAACATTTTGATTTTCAATTAATTCCTTAAACCATCTAAGATAAAAGGTTGCATCCAATTTCATTAAGACAAATACATCCCTTTCTACGTGCCCCTCCCCCCTCCTCAAATTGACATTATCCTATAAATTTACCTTTTCAATAAAAACTAAAAATAAACATGCAAAATAATAATAAACATAAATTTAAACAAATTTTATTTAATTAAAATAATAATATAAACAAAAATATTGTACAGAACATAAAGAACAGGCAATGTTCAATTCACTTAATCTTTAATTTACTTCATATATAAGAGATACGAAAAAAAAAAAAAAAAAAAAAGCATGTTATATAACAAACAGACAGCTTTTGAACGTTACAAGTTTAATTATAACAAGTATTCTAAGCACGAAAGATTCATAAAAAGACACGCTTTAAGAAAACTTTTCTTACTGTAATATGTAAATTAGAATTACCGAAAAAAAACAGTTTACCGTGAGATACGATGTTTGTTGGAAAAATTATTATTATTATTATTAAAAAAATCTCTCTTTCTCTCTCTTTCTTTTCTTTATATATATATTATATACCCTCCTTAACTTTTGTTTCGTGTTAAAAAAGAAAGGGAAATTCATATTTTGTTAACTAAAAAGTCAAGTTTTAAAATATGTAATAGATAGCACATGTTGTTGAATATAAGGGGAATCTACGCAACAAAAAATAAATTAATATAAAAATTTTGGCTTAAAGGTGTATATATATACACAGAGAAGAAGAAGAATTATATAGAAGAGAGAGAGTGAGAGAGAGAGAGAGAGAGAGAGAGAGAGAGAGAGAGAGAGAGAGAGAGAGAGAATGAGTTAATCTTAAAATTTCTTCGTTACGCTTTTTTATATTTATGGAACACTTTTTTTATTTAAAATAATGTTGATTTTTTTTTATAAATAATACAAATTATGGTATCTTTACTTTAGAAATTATGAATGAACTGTGACAAATCACAAAGTGTGCAGCAGAGAGCTCTCTTTTATAAATAATATTTAAAATTCATACCTTTATTTATTCTATATTAAAATGCATATATTAATTTCATAATGAGTTAGAATATTTATTTTCTTGCAAGCAAAAAAAAAAAAAAAAAAAAAAAGTCTAAGTTCATTGAATTATTTATTTTTAACATTTATTATTATTGTTATTTTGCAGTAAAAATATACGCTTGCATGGACAAAAATTATTACGTAATTATTATGCTGACTTATTTTCAAAACAATTTGTTTAATATAGAATAATAACTATATATAATTATACATAATTAATTATTTCTACTGTTTTCATTTATAGCATTATTTATGCTATATAATAATGACATAAATGCAACATAAATTAATTAATTTATTCTTTCGGTGTATATAATTATAATCATAACAATGTATTTTAAAGACTTTTTAGGCTGTCATCTCTCTCTCTCTCTCTCTCTCTCTCTCTCTCTCTCTCTCTCTCTCTCTCTCTCAGCCTTTTCATTCTATATTTAAAATTGCAAAGAAATTTAGTTCACAAGACCAATGCAGAATACAAAAAAATAAAAATAAAAAAAAAAACTTCCAAATTTGACTCAGAGAGATTTTTAAAACAATGGGCCACACACAAAGATATAATGTTAATTCTTTTTTATTTCCACGTCAGGAAATTGTCAATAAATTATAAATAACCAGCTCCTGGAATATATGTATATGCAAATTAGTATTTATATTTTTTTTTACTATCGTCTGGTCAATCGGAATAATAAGTACAAGAAAATCTCGGTGTAATTAGATTCATGTATTTAAATTAGTATTACACAAAATTACGTGTTTTATTTTTTAATTAAATTTAAAAAAAAAAGTGATAATTGTTTTGAAACAATGCAATTTGAGTAAGTTTTTGTAACTTTTATATAATTTAAGTTTATAGTTAATATATAAAGTATCAATATTAATGAGAGAGAGAGAGAGAGAGAGAGAGAGAGAGAGAGAGAGAGAGAGAGAGAGAGAGAGAGAGAGAGAGAGAGAGAGAGAGAGAGAGAGAGATTGTCTTTGAATTTTTAAAATACTGTTAGGTTTCATAAAAATCAATATATTATATAGAGCAAAATTAAGCAGTCAAATTTATGTATATTATATAATATATAATGATATTCAATTTTGATATATTTATGAACCGCATGCAACAAACTTATCAACCTTATAATATTAGCCACCATATTATGAAAATCCCATTAAAAAACATAGTTAATCAATTTTATATACTTTTCCTCCACTTTATTTATAAATATTGCTAATGCATTTATTATGATAAAAATATTTTTAATTTATCAATAAAAATATATATAACTATTTAGAAAAAAAATCAAATTATAAAACAGTTAAATTTTAAATAACAGCATTATACTTCAGTATATACTATATCGTAACACACGAGCCAAAAAAAAAAAAAAAAAAAAAAAAAAAAAGTTTTTATCAATTCAAATGCTATAACTTCTTTTTACGGTCTATTAATAGCCATATATTCCACACGCACTTGTAATAAAAATTATAAGAGCTTCTCGTCCTGATGCATGTGTATATGTGTGGCCTATAAATATGCGGTCATCTGCATATTATACGTCTGTGTATAGAGTTACTATATAATAATTTATATAATATTTATTTCGTCTGCTAAGATTAAATTTCATTGAAAAAAAAATACATATACACATAAAATTAAAATTGAATATCGATGGCTGGATTTTAATTGGGAGAGGGAAAAAACTAAATAATTGTTATATTTCATATTGAAATATATAAATGCCAAAAAAAACTATACGTATATGACCATGATACCATGATTCATAAATCCAGCGCTTGTTTTTCTCATATATAATTAGAAGAGCATTGCAAATTTAGCACAAGTTTTTGAATGGTAAAATATATACTATCATAATTTTGTGTATATAATAAGACAAGATTTTTTTTGTTTTTTTTTTTTGAAAATAAAAATCGTTAACAAATTAGGAAAAAATAAATACTTTTCATTGAATTAAAATGAAATTTTAATTGTCCGATAATTCATACAAGCTATAGCTTTCTTTATTTTTACATGAAATTTGAACCTATAAATACACATTGATAGTAATATTACAAAATATTGAATTGATTTAAATAAAACTCAGAGCATTTTAAAATTTAAACCTAAAGCCATTGAAAAGTTGATATACCAAATTCATGTTTTTCATTGGATTTATAACTTTCAAGTAACATACAAAATAGCAGATTTTTGCAATTAAAAAAGGGTGTTATAACATATATTATAAGTTTACAAGATATCTGTAAGCAACCGTACATAAAAATAAAATTGTAATATAATAAATTGATTTTTTTATACAAAATGAATTTGTAATCAGAAAATATTCAATTGAAACTGGTTTTATAAATAAACTTAAAAATAAAATTACTATCATTAATTGCAAACTTTATTATTAGTTTCAGAAATTTGAAGTACAATTAATAATGAAGATGTGTCTAGAGAAGAGAGAGACAGAGAGAGAGAGAGAGAGAGAGAGAGACTGAAAATTTAGAACCTTATTATTTTTTTTTATTTAAATTAGCAATTTAGAATTAAGAAAAATAATAAAATAAATTTAGGAAGAAAAAGAGGTGTTTACGATTTTGTATTTAAAAATAGTTGAAATTATGCCAATAAAGAAAAGAAGGTGTACAGTATAACGTGGGACTGTGTTTAAATGTTATTCAACTTTAAAATGTTGACACTAATATACTTTATAGTTAATTTCTATTTTTATGATTAAATAAGTGTACAATTCTTCACATAAAAATAAGCTTTATAATTGTATATATAACACTTTGATGGTTACATAAGAATTTAATGTTGTAAATTCAGTGAATATACACGGGAAGAAATGAAGATTGCAAAATAACAAATTTTGTATTACAAGGAAAATATCATTTTCATTAACTCACTAACTCATTAATTATAGTATATAGCACAGTATAGCCATATATAATAAAGTTATGTTGAATCGATACAGAGCTAAATTATTGTAATTTACAAAAAAAAAACTGTTAAAGCCTTAGACCACATAAAAAACCATGTGCTTTTTAATGTATAAACACGAAATGGGATCTTCAAAACTGTTGACAATTTTTACCAGAATGTTAATGTAGCCCCACGAGAGAGCGTGAAAAAATTGTAAAGTATGCAATTTAAGTGAGTATTCATGTTTATGACGTCAGAAACATAGAAAATTAGTATGAAAATGAATGTTGTGCGGGTTGCATAAATCGAATTTTCTGATCAATGCTACGGAGCTATACAGTTGGGTTTGAGACAAACTATAGTTATTTATGTAAGTCCCATCACGTGTTTTGTATGATATAAATGCTTATGTTTTTCTCTGGTCTATTCCTTTAAGCGTTGTAAAGGGCGTTTCTCATAATACCAGCCCACAACTTTCAGAATATGTATACGTGTTTGAAACTTATTAATACTTTTACTACACTTTGCAGTGTATAGGTCATGCACTTGTGATGCACAAATTATTTAGCATTTTTGTTACTCGCTATACGCATGCTAGTTGTTTACTCCACTATACCAGTGCATGTGTTTACTGGTTTATACTAGATGGGTAGATAAAATAAATATACCTTTAATTGTTTAGAGTATCCATATAAAGTCCACGCCACGTAAGGATGTTCGATATTTCTTACATAATCGTTTATTTAACCAAAAACTGTCATTTGAAATGGGCGATATCTGTGGGCGATCATGCAAACTAAACTGTTCTTGGGTGTACATCACTCGTACTAATTTATAATACCTATTGCATCAATACCAGACTTTAACCAGTTCTAATAAGTGAAAATACGCACTCGTACTTTGACGTATGCAATCAAGCA